>QVNV01020399.1:0-27650 GCA_014825455.1 Pseudomyrmex pallidus | reverse complement strand
GTGTGTGTGTGTGTGTGTGTGTGTGTGTGTGTGTGTGTGTGTGTGTGTGTGTGTGTGTGTGTGTGTGTGTGTTATATATTTATCTAGTTCACTCAAAAGCAATCAATATTTTAAGTATAAATAAATGCTGCAGTTAAAAATCTTTGTGATGTGTTAAGTGTCTTGGTGTTGGACAACTTATTGTAAGGCAACAATACATAAATGCGAAGTGTATTTAATGTGCATATAAATGTTTGTTGCAAAAAAATATAAATTTATAAACTGTAGCATTTAAAATTTAGCTTGTGAAATGTAGCATATTCTCGAAGCAGTAAAATATGTAATATTTGTAAAATGCGTGTTATTTTTTTGTTTTATTCTAAATGCTTAAAAAACAGAGGAGTCAGATATGGATCGCGTTTTCAAATTGCCATCTACTACATTTATCGGTGGCAAGGAGAAATCATTACCGCTTCGCGAGATCCTGAAACGACTTGAAGCAGCTTATTGCGGTCACATTGGCGTCGAATTCATGTTTATTAATTCCTTGGAGCAATGTAATTGGATCAGACAAAAAATGGAAACGCCCGGTATAATGGAAATAACGAACGACGAGAAGAGGCTCATTTTAGCCAGATTAACGCGCGCAACCGGGTAATAATTGATTGATGCTAATTGAAATATCTGAATTTCGAGAATCATGTTAACTCTAAAAATAAACATGTTTAGTATTTTTAGAAATGTTTTTTAAATTTAGTTTTTTCTTTGTTTTCTTGTACGTAACAATTCACATTTTAGGAAGATAAAAATATTTTTAAATATATTGTATATTTCAAAACCAAAATATAATAAAAGGTAGACATATAAGCATAACTTGGTCTTCCGAAATAGAAATAATTAATTTTTTTTATCTACATAATTGTTAATATCTAATATGGTCACTAAGTAACTTTTTACTCTGAATCATAGATTTGAAGCGTTTCTTGCACGCAAATGGTCTTCGGAGAAAAGATTTGGTCTGGAAGGTTGCGAGATTTTAATCCCAGCTATGAAACAAGTGATTGATAAGTCCACGGAATTAGGAGTTGAATCCATTGTCATGGGTATGCCTCACCGTGGGCGTCTAAACGTTCTTGCTAATGTCTGTCGCAAGCCATTAAGTCAAATATTCACACAATTTGCTGCTCTCGAAGCTGCCGATGACGTAAGTATTTAAATAATTTGCTACTTTTAGCTGTAAATAATAAAGTTAGCTGTATGTTATTATTTTGTTGATTCGAGTAAAAGTGTAATAATTCTAGGGTTCCGGTGATGTAAAATACCATTTGGGTACCTATATTGAACGTTTAAATCGCGTAACAAACAAAAATATTCGTCTCGCTGTAGTCGCAAATCCGTCTCATTTGGAGGCTGTTGATCCGGTAGTGCAAGGCAAAACACGTGCCGAGCAATTTTATCGAGGTGATGGTGAAGGAAAAAAGGTAAGTAATCACTGCATGAGTCAGAAATTCTATATATCAAGTATTTTAATAGTAATTAAGTTGTTGTGTAATATGATATGGGACTCTCATAAAACTGGCTTTTAAAGTTGAATTTGAAAGTTAAATTAATCTCTTTATTGAGAATTAGAGAAGATAAGAGGCTAGTAAGAGCCAAACAATGGATAAACATGCAAAATATAGGTTTTTAACATGTATAAATCAATATATATAAAAATTTGAATTTAATAATAATAATAATAATAATAAGATAAAGGCGGATGATGATGAGGCTATTTAAGTCCCTTTATGTCACTTAGATCTATAATCGTCCTGGTGCTTTCGCTTCAGCCAATCTTTGATGTGATTTTTCCCCACGAAAGGGGAAAAATTTGAATTTAATTCCACTTATAAAAATTCATTTCAAATGCTTAATTTGTATCGTATATATTGTTACGCACTACACGTAACTTGCGGCTTCCAAAAATCAACACGCGCAAGATTTACAAATATATTGCCTTTATAACAAAGCATACAATTATATTTGTTAATTAAAATATAATAAAATATAACAAAAAAAATATATAGGTCCAGCATTTGGCTTTTACTGGCTTTATATTTTCTTTAATAGTTGCATATTAAAGAGATTCTTATATACTTTGTATGTTTGCTCTTAAATTGTTTGTTTAAAAAGCTGATTATCTCTAACATTTAATACATAGTACAGACAATTTAGATTTCATTTCTGAATTTATTTTAATGAATTATTTTGAAATATATAATTATGTGTATATTTAGGTCATGTCTATTCTTCTTCATGGAGATGCTGCGTTCTGTGGTCAAGGTATTGTCTTTGAGACAATGCATTTATCCGACCTACCTGATTATACCACTCACGGAACCATTCACATTGTCGTGAATAATCAAATTGGGTTTACTACAGACCCAAGACATTCACGATCATCACCCTACTGCACTGGTTAGTGTCAGTCGATCTTGTTTCATCTTTTGATAATATTTATTTAATTTTGTCTACTACAAGTTTATATTATTTACTATAGATGTAGCTCGAGTGGTAAATGCGCCAATTTTCCATGTCAACTCTGATGATCCTGAGGCTGTGATGCACGTGTGCAAGGTAGCAGCAGAATGGAGAGCCACTTTCCATAAAGATGTTGTCATTGATTTGGTCTCATATAGACGCAATGGTCACAACGAGATCGACGAGCCTATGTTTACGCAACCTCTTATGTACCGCAAGATCAAAAAGACTCCACCAGCCCTTGAGAAATACTCCAATTCGCTCATCGCCGATGGTGTTGTCACGCCAGAAGAAGTTAAGGTACGAAAATGTGATGCTTATTTTGTTGATTAAATTAGCACTAAACAATTATGCTATAATATAGGATGTCAAAGATAAATACGAAAAAATCTGCGAAGAAGCGTATAATAACGCTAAACAGGAAACACACATCAAATACAAAGATTGGTTAGATTCACCGTGGTCTGGTTTCTTTGAAGGAAAAGATCCGTTGAAGGTATCACCTACTGGTATTAAAGAAGACACACTTATACATATCGGAAAGAAATTCTCATCGCCGCCACCAAATGCTGCCGAATTTGTCATTCACAAAGGTAAACACAACGATAATATATACTACAAAAAAATTTATTAAATGAAAGAGAAATAAATATTGTAAATATTGTAATTAAATAATATTACAAGTATACAAAACATTTGTGAATAAAGTTTATTATTATAGATAATATAGTATAGATAATATAGATATGTATACGTGATGTAAATATATAGATAATATATATATAAAAGCCTTATTATTATAAAATATTTAAATATATTAGGTATGCGCAAAAATATATATCAATTTTATGTATTCTACAGGTATTGAGCGTATTTTGAAAGCCCGTATGGAAATGATTGAAGCTAGAACTGTTGACTGGGCACTTGGTGAAGCTATGGCTTTTGGATCTCTTCTCAAAGAAGGAATCCATGTCCGATTGTCGGGTCAGGATGTAGAAAGAGGCACATTCTCGCACAGGCATCATGTGCTTCATCATCAAACTGTTGACAAAGCGACCTACAGACCGCTCTGCTATTTGTATCCCGATCAGGCACCTTATACAGTCTGCAACAGTTCTTTGTCCGAATTCGGCGTTCTCGGTAAGATTGCGATAATATTTACTATAAATATTATTTTATAATTTTTTCTGCTTAGTTAAATAATTTATTTATGTGTGTATGTTTGTTTGTGTGTGTACACATACAATTAAATCTTGTAGGTTTTGAGCTAGGCTATTCTATGACAAATCCAAATGCATTGGTGTGCTGGGAAGCTCAGTTTGGAGACTTCAACAATACAGCACAATGTATAATTGATCAATTTATCAGCAGTGGCCAAGCTAAATGGGTGAGACAATCTGGCCTTGTAATGTTGCAACCCCATGGTCTTGAAGGAATGGTAAATACACGAAAGCAAATTTGTTGTCATTAAGCTTACATTATTTTCATAATGTTATTTGTTGATTTTTAATTTTTCTTTTTTTAATTGTTATAGGGCCCCGAGCACTCGAGTGCCCGCTTAGAGCGTTTCCTTCAAATGTCTGCCGATGATCCGGATTATTTTCCTCCTGAAAGTGAAGAGTTTGCTGTTCGTCAGTTGCATGACAGCAATTGGATTGTCGCCAACTGCAGCACACCGGCTAATTATTTTCACATCTTGCGGCGTCAGATTGCATTGCCATTCAGAAAACCATTGATTCTTATGACACCAAAGTCGTTGCTCCGTCATCCGGAAGCCAAGTCTAACTTTGACCTGATGTTGGAGGATACGCAATTCCTCAGAGTAATTCCGGAGGAAGGCACGGCAGCGGAGAATCCCAACGGTGTCAAAAGGCTGCTTTTCTGTTCTGGGAAAGTTTATTATGACTTGAAGAAAGCTCGCGCGGAACAAAAATTGGACGACAAGATTGCGATCGCTAGAGTCGAACAAGTCAGTAGTCATATCAAAGTTTTAATGAATTTATTATTTATATTTATTATTACAATATTCTGAAAATATTTTTGTTGTTGATCATACTTTGTCTGATTTTACAGATCTCACCCTTCCCATACGATCTTGTTAAAAAAGAAGCTGAAAAATATCCAAATGCAGAGTTGATATGGTCTCAAGAAGAACCCAAGAATCAAGGCGCGTGGACCTATGTGCAGCCTAGATTCCACACAGCGCTTAACGGTGGCCGAAAAGTGATGTAAGTAGAAATAGAGTAGTTAAATAATAAGAACTGGATTATTAAAACGTATATACGCGTTTATTAAAATAAAACTTTTATTAAAAAGTTGAATACACACTTGTGTCACGTCGTTCTCGATTTCTTGTATCTTTATCAGTTCACACGGCCCACGTTTTTTTCTTTTATCGCGACAAAATGTTGTGAGATATTAACGCGACTTGTTAACATTTTGCTGTTATGTATTTCTTTTTCGCAATATCACAAAGAAAAAACAAAATGTCGCAATTGTACAATCATTCTTGCTCTTTTTATATATTTTATAAAAATAAAGTGAAAAATTTGGGCCGTGTGTTGCAGTGGCTCGTCAGGAACGAGTGAAAATGGTGGAGGGTGGTTTGCTGGTTTGTTCTTATCGTCTAAACCAGCTAAAACTATAACTGTGTCAGATCCACAGTCAACAGAATCTACTGAACTGAAGAAAAGAATAGTGAGGTAATATTGATGCTTTTTATTTGAATAAATATATAAACTATTGAGAGAGTATATCATTAAAGTTTACGTATGTATTTCTATATCTATGATTTTAATGTGTAGTAATATGCACTTTTGATTGCACTTTACTAAGGAAACTTTTTAAGCGGTTTTTTTGCGAAGCAATTCTCTCGTTAAGTCAGTAGATATTGTTGACTGATATTGATAACTGTAAACAAACAGTTTTGAGGAGCGATTGACCCTTTTTTTTTTTTTTTTTTTTTTAGGTATGCTGGACGACCCACTGCATCATCGCCTGCTACCGGCAGCAAAATGCAGCATCTCAAAGAACTCAAGCAACTGCTAGACGACTCCCTCAGTCTTTAATGATTCTTTTTAGCTCTATGTATAGAACTTGAAGATTATTTATTTTTCTCATATACTATGTGTCTGTTACTTTTATGTCTTGCTCGACATATACAAAAATTACAATGTAGCCGTCTAAAGTGTTTCTTCGTCATTGTCATCTCCTGTATTTAAGTTCGCTCACGTGCACGAATGTTTCACGTTCTTTTATTTGAAATTTTATTAGTGATTGATAAGAAAATTGTAACTTATACTTCAATCGTAAGTTTTTAATGGTATATGTACTACTGATTTAATAACACTGATTTACTAGCTACTATCTATTTTTTACACACTTTTCTTATATTATTATTTTTACACTATTATTTTTTATTATATAAGTAACTTATATATATTTCATTCTTTTTGTGCGTTACAAGAAAATGTGTAAAAGTTTTATTTTAATAAACGCGATTTCACATAATGTAATTCAAATATTGTACTTGGAATTTATGTGAACTGGTCCATTAATTTATGCGAACATGAAGCATTCGTGCGTAAGTCATCTCTTCTGTACTACTTTATTCTAAATTAATCTCATAAAGTCGATAGAATCATGGAAAAGTATTATTAATTTATACGATGTTACGTAGTGTAACATTTTTTTTAACGTATAGCAACGATCTTGAAGAATATATTCTAGATCGCAAAGACTGTCCATGGTAAAAGGCTTTGAGATAATACACGATAACTTTTTTTTCTATTTATTGATATATCGTGAAAAGATGGCTGCGCCAATTACTTTAACTTTTTAGTATTGCTTTTTCTATAAAAAAATAAAGGATTGGCGATTTACAAGCGCTCCTAAGCATGAGCACCTCAGGCAAACGTATCTATAGAGTGGTATTAACGTAGACGTAACACTATCTCTATCAATATCTCGAAGCCTTATGCTAATACAAAATTAACTGCAAGTTGTTCTTTGGACAGTTTATAGTTGTCTCCAACTACTTTTGCTCTGTCGGTTTAAGCAAACTATAAAAGTAAAATATACATCAAACTTTAATTGTCAAACTTGATTTGGATTTAAAAGCATCTTGTACAAATAAGATTCTAGTGCTACTCCATGGACAGTAGGTGCTAACGGGATGTTTAGCTCGTTTAAAAGTGTATTAAGAGTAGTATAGAAAAACTAATGATACTTAGTAGCATCTAAGAAATAATTATAATGATAATTTAATCGGAGCAGTCGCATCTTCTTGTGTAGGCCGTTATGCAATAGTGTGAAAATATATGTTACAGTATTTATATTCTTCTACTTGTACCATTTGAAGACGAGACACACTTGACCAGAGAAAAAAAGCATCGCATCCCTTGCGTTACCGCTGATGAAAAAAAAGTATTTTACGTATTATAATGGTCGTTTTATATGTTAGAAAGCGCAATAAGATGAAAGAATAACTTTATTTTGCTTGATGCATGTAAAACGATGGTTATGTGATATCTCTGTTTCGCGCGATATTATATATATATAAATAGTCAAACACACAAAGGCCGCATTATCCATTACTTTATTTGTTTGTTATATTACTTGTGTGCGTAATATAACAATAGTACACTTGTGCGAAACTGCTTTTAAATAAATCTCAAAAGTAACAACTGGCACTTTAAAATTTTGTTTAGCAAAAACTTACGTGCGATATTATAGTATCTTATTCGTTGCTAATTAAATTAAATCCTTTCTGTTATCTCGTGTGTTTCTCGTGTAATACTTTCCCCCTGTAATGTAATAGTTGCAAGCTTAGTGATCCTTATAAAAACAAAGATTTGAAAATAATCAAAAGAAACACAATTCTTTCGAATATAATGCATGCTATAGAAAAATGGTCAGAAAACACTATAAGGATATAGAGACAATAAAAATACATTTGTCGTTTTTTTTCTGCTGTAACATTTTTCTTATTAATTAATAGTATAGAAATTTAATTATAAGAAATTAAAAAGCACATTTATAAAAAAGTTCTGTCGTGAGAAGAAAATCATTGAATTTCGAATCTAAAGAGAGCAAAAGAAATCTTGATGAGTTTTGTGAAAACTAATTTTTTATTGTGCATAACGTTGGAAGTATAACACAGTGTAAATAAATCATCAAAAAATAAATACAACAAGATGCAGAGAAAGGAAATTAAATTAAGTTAATCTTAGTGTAGCGCCTAGCAAAAAATACTAATCTCGAGTAGAAGATAATGATTGCATTCCGATATTCACTGACAGTAATAAAAATCTATATACTTTACGTCATATGTACTATAGATTTTCAATACTGACCATGAATGTCGGAACGAGCCACTGTAACATTGCAAGTTATATAACTAAACGACGCGTTTTGGAGTAACTGTTATTATTTTACTGTTTTTAGAAGATACACAGCGAACAAGCATTTAATATCGAGTGCTTGCACTCTTATGCGTATGCATTTAACAAGTTCTAAACTTTCTACATAATTAGATTCAATTGCGCTAAACAAATTTCAGTAAAATACAATACTTTTGTTTGATACGCTCAACATTCTGCGCGTAATTCATAATATTGCTCTTTTATTGCGCGTAAAATACAATAAATAAAATATATATATATATATATTTAACATTAAATGGTAATATATATATAGCGTCAGTTCGGCTTTAATAATCAGTTTGCCCCAGCACACTGTACATGATCCTCTTGAAGCTGTTGCTCTGATGTATCTTTTCGCCCTCGTCGTCCAGCACGTTTATCTGAAAATTGAATTAATCTCGCCCATTTCACGTTTTTCTAAATTATAAATGTAAACATTTTATTTTTGTCTTAGAAATGCATGTATGATTGTTTGTAAACATAATACTGTGTGCTTTTCAGACATATATAATACCTACTAGACGTCTAATGAACATTCATAATTCCATGTGACGTCTAATGAACACCTATTGAAGGCTTATATAGACTACTGTTCCGTGTAAATTAACGCGCTTTAAACAAAAAAAACGAACTAGGTATCCGGTGTGCGAACTAGGTATCTATTAGTGTACATATATAATAGATATAAAACAACACATCTTGTATAAATTAAATAACTTTATATATAACTATAAATTAAGTAACTTTTCTATGCAAAAGCAAATGAGGACTTTAGCAATAGTATCAGAAAACGCACGTACAAGTTCCTGCGAAAATTTTAATAGTCGTTGACGAAGTCCTTAACGAAAGGGAGAGGGAAGGGACGTCTATATAATCCACCCTTAACGAAACAGAAGTTAACGAATTAGTTTAATGGTGTCTTCGACAATGACAATATTGAATAATAGATTCTAATGACAAAGTTACTAACAAATGCGTATATTAAAATTGAATACATACGTTTATTATGAAAAAGTCGTATTATCATTAACTTAATTTATATCATTCTAAGTTTGAAGAAAGTGAGGAATAACAAATTTACGCAATTTTTTAATCGTGAAAAAGCAATTGTTACTGGAAAATGGTTAAACACGGTATTTTAGTAGACGAAAAAAAAGAAGTATATAAGAGAAATAGCGCTTTTATGCCAATAAGTCGCTTTATATAATCTAGTGCTGTTTATCGTCCGGCTGTAATGTTATAGAATATGTAAGATCAGGATCATAGGCTAATAAATTTTTTTTTTCGAAATAATAATAATAATAATGGTAGCTTTATTGAGCCACACATAAATATAAAAGCATAATATTAGTAAGTTTTAAACAACTAAAGAGGAATATCAGTGTAAACGCAAGCGGCGAAGCAGCAGCAATATTTTTATACATTAGAGTATTTTTTGAAAATGTGCAGTATTGTTATTTTTTACGCGTCTGAATGAAAAATATGCAATAATACTCACGTATGCTGGACTTTTCGGTGGAGTCTGGTATATCTATATAGAATAAATGTATTGTTTAATGCAATATCGTGAAAAAGCGCGGATTTAAATATACATATTTAATTAAAAAGAATTTGAACTTACAAGAGAAAGATACGTAACTATTTTATTTTACATGTTTAATTTTATTTGATATGTTTAGGCGATTTACTTACAATAAATTAAATGATACAATTAAAAACATGAAACATAAGCATGTTTATCATAACGCTTTTATAAAGGCTAATATTTTATAAATGTAAAAAGCTGACTTTCCGAATGGTATCTAATTGTTAGAATTAATAATTCTATAATTATGTTAAACATAATATTGATTATAAAATGTATCTTACAAGTAAGCAAATTCTGTAAGCAACTATAAGAACGTACCTTATTCGACTTTTGCGGTGTGAAAACACCAGTGCGAACTGGTTGCCTGACTTCCTGGATCTGGTCTCCAAGTTCTTCCTCCTGCAGAGCTTTGTATGCCTCGCTCTTACTCGGATCATATTTCATCGGCTTCTTTAGACTGCACGTACCGCATGTGTACACAGGGACGACTTTTAATTTTCATTTTTGTTTTTCTTCACGTGTGACATTTTGTTATCTGATTTTGTTAGCAAAACATGGTATCTAAATGCAAGCTTTTGATGCATTTGTTAACCCTTCGTGGACTTTCAAAACAGCCTACTAGCTGGACTGATTGGATCTGAGACGCTACTTTAAAATCAAATATCTTAGCAAAAAGTCAATATATATTATGTCGTTTTTTTTCTTTTTTTGAATCAAAAGTTAAAACAAAAATAATTTTACCTAGAGACATCGAAATTTTTGTGTGGGTTTAGAAGACCCATTACAGTCTACGAAGAGTGAAAAAACATCGAAGTTAGTATTATTACGTGTTCTTTTAACTACTATATTGATTATTAATTACTCTCTATATCGCATGCAAAAATTGTTTATTGCTTTTGCTAAAACAAAAGTGTTCTGCACAAATACACGCGCGCAATTCTAATTTTTTAAATAACGTGTCTACAATTTTTCCTATGTAACGAACGGCAAAGTCGAAAAAATAATCGTAAATTTATTTTAAACTAAAATTTTGTTTCAGTTGAAACTCAATAGCCACGTTCAGTAGTTTAGTAATTTGATTGACGATTAAAATTATTTATCTTACCTATCTACAATATCTACATATATATTTATTAAAAAGTTTTTTCGTTATTTAAAACAAATAATTAACAAAATTTTAATATAATACTTATTGCAACGAGTATTCGAGTTATAAATTAAATAATAATAATGTTCAGAATTTTTTTTATTTTAAGTTAATAAGTTTTAGAATTAATTACTTAATGTTTTTTATTCCCTACACAGACATATCCATCCATTAGACATCTAGTGGACGTTTATAACTCCATCTGACTCCTTTAATCACCTAATAATGAAGGTTTGTATAGTGTTTTATGTAGGTCTAATATCGTACAATAAATTGTTCTATTAATTTAGAAGAATAATTTGTCCGATATTTATAGACGCATAATTTGCTATATTCTGATAATAAAAAAACGTTTTTCTTCTTCTCCAATGATACATGTAAAAACCAAGAAACTCTGCCATTGTAGATCCGATATGCGAGAAGCATCGGAAAACGTCTCAAATGTCAGTCGATAATTTTTAATTTGGTTTATTGAATTGCGGCCACACGTTCTTCGAGGAGACGGCCTTGGCCTGCTCCTTCAAGATTCTCGCTTGATCCTGTATTTCTTGTTTCTGTTTCACGAAGGAAAAGTCTATGAAAATGCTGAAAAAACAAACAAACCGCTACGTAAGTAAATTATCATCTGTTAGATCAAAAAACCGTACGAAAGAAGGACCTTCTATTTTAATGATCGAAGACTGGTGATCGCGCATCGATGAATGGCATATAAGTCTGTATATATAATTTACTTTTCCACATAATAAACTTTTTCCGTATTAGCATGAAAAATATCTACTATCAAAAAAGATAATTTTTGTTTTTCATATTTATGCTCCTGAACTCTCAGAAAAGCTCTAAAATTACGTCTAAAAATCATTAGTATTACTCATTCTAAGTAGAATCAGTTAAAATTGCACCGATTTATGAGAGTATAAGTGGCTTAATTAAGCGAAAAAGCTGATTTTTTAAATTAAATATATACATTATTTTGCGCTGCAATAAGCTTCACGGTGTATTAGCAATTTATGTTGTAAAGATATCTACATGTGTGTTTAATTCGGTCTAAATGGTTAAAAGCTGGTTAAGAAAATATAATAACAATTGTAAGTAATGCTTGATACTTACGGTACAGCGGATGCTTGGCACTTGATAGTATCTGCAATATTCTGTTCTGAGTAGAGCCCGATCGGCGAATTGAATTGCTTGTGGACGATCTTAAAAAAAATAAAATTTCACATTTATTTTATCAGTGTACTTCATAACTATTACAGTATTAACTATGGTAGGAAGTTCTTAATCTTTAAGTTTTGCATCGACCGAAGCAACATTTTAAATCAAAATAATTTTTTGTCTTTTGCGATGTTGAAGTGTTGATATTAATGATTACAAAACGCTTTGTGACATGGTGAGACAAGCAATATAATCTCAAAAGACAATATTAATTTATACTGCAATAATCATGTTAAAAATATTGTACATATTATTGATTGTTATTATTAATAATATTATTATTATTAGATATTAATCGAAATAGAAAGTGTTCCTTTTCAAACAAAGATAACTTCCGTCAACTCAATAGGTTTCTTGTGGATATATTTGATATCCAAAAAGTGTAAGTCGTTTCTCGAACCTGTAAACGTCTTACAAAAGAAAACTGAAGTGATTCAAACCTTTGGAACTTCATTCGGTCCGACGACACGCTGAAGTACCGTTTCCGCCACCTGTTCAGACGACATGTTTAATAAGATACAATTTAAAAGACTGATTACGGTCTTATAAACACGTTTTTAAAACCATTTATTTTTGGTTTTATCGCCGAAAATACTATTCAATAAACAAGCTTTTCTTCAGTGTTAAATTACCTTTTGTTTCATAGCAACTTCAGGATGAATCATTTCGTAATGATGGGGTGCCGCCCTGATCATCGGATTTGGGTGATGACGCAGATAGCATTCGCCGAGAGGAGCATCTTTCTTAACCTTGGCACCTGGTAAGACCAAAGGAGTCGTGCGGTAGGGCTGTAAGAATAAAGTATAAATGTATTATAATTTTAATAAAACAAATTTACATAAAATACAATTACATGCAAAATATCGCATTGGTTTTGATTATAGTCAGTACTACAGTATTTTATACTTATTTTGATTTTTTATCAATATATATTTCTTATCTCTATCTTGTATTTTGTATATAATTTGTATATATATATATATATAATATTAACATTATATATTATTATAGGTTGATATAATATATAACAAAACAATTATATAAGCATGATGATAGCTAATAAAGAACATTATAAGATAATATTCTGCTGAAGCGGATGCTGCCAATTAACTAACGAGATCTAAATTAAACCGCAATAGAGGCCATGATGAGATTGAAAGACAGCTTATTATTCAGCTTGACACTTTTTTTATATCGCCATAATTCTCGTGCATAATAACGAGAATATATTGATAATATCGATGTCGTAGTCTAATTTAAGAATTTGATTCTGTTCCGTAATCAGTAAGTTTTGCAATATAACGTGATACACAGCAAAGTACTTAAAAATTCGTCGCAATTTATTATAGATTGTTTGAAATATATTAGATATACATTTTAGAATAATCAACGTTAAATAATATCATTATATGTAATATAATTAATATTAATTAATTCGATATTTCTAGTACAACATGAATCGAAAGTGATATCATTTGATCAACTCAAAACAAACTAAAATTCTGTCTAGCGGGTTTACGATAAGAAAATTGCATAACGTTGTTATTTGGCAAGTTACGTCATTTTTGCACGAGATTATGAAATTATGTGATTTTGCGGATATACATATATATATAAAACACATCATGCCGATTCGCCACGCGAGTCGCCTCTGTTTATAGTTCATGTTGCCAAAAACATATCTATATGTAAAAAATAAACGAGCATCAAGCTCGACATTTCCATATTTCCATGATTTCTGCAAAATTTTTGGGAAAACCTAAGAATTAAGTTTTTAATTATCGTAAAAAGTTGAATAGAGCGTGCAATTTTTTCTCAGGCGAAAGATCTTTCATTTTATTTCTCATGTAAACCTATTTCAAAATAGCTATACTTCTGAACAGCAGTTCGAAAATTTATAAACAACTCTCTGCAATGATTTTGTTGATCTCAAAACTAATACGCGTGTTGAGCTTCTAAAACTACGCAGTTTTATATAAAAACACACACACACACACACACACACACACACTCTCTCTCTCTCTCTCTCTCTCTATATATATATATATATATAACATTTTAAAAGGATGGATTTTTTTTGCAAAACTTATATTTTGTACGCTTTTAAATTTATTTTTTCATACTTGAAATTGAAAAATTACAACTATTGGTTAAAATTGACGATTGATAGATAAGAAATTGACACTCAGTTTTCAATCTATGGAATAAAGAAATTTAATAATTTTATTATCATTTTACGTTCTCCTATCTCGCATGCTGCTACGTTTCATAATTAGAATTACGCTTGCAAACAATGGTAAGAGCAAGGTTGCTTACGCAACTATTGCGTTTTCTATTCGTACTGTAAAATCGAGCGATTACAATACGATTCCATTAGAAATGGGTCAGGAACGTTATTAAATTTTAGATCCGCGAATGACTCTCTCGAAATAGATGAAGGCTCCCAGCTGGCAAAAATAACACGCACCCTCAGCCGCGTGCATAAGAATCGCTGCTCTGTCTCTCTCGCGTCTTACTTTTTACTGTCCGTGACTTCACTAGAAAGCGCCTGTATTTTATTTATTTATATTTGCTTCTTGACGAGACAAAATCACACGTTGATTAAGAAAGGTGCAATAAGTCAAGCAAAGATGTCCGCCCCATCTCAAGAATGTTTTACTTTCGTTCTGTTTCAATTAACTATATTTTGAACTGTAGATTATAGAAATAAATGTTAAGGAAATTGAATATTTAAAAACAAAAGGTACGAAATATGTGTCAGCTCTCATATTTTATTTTCTTTTTTTCTTTAGAGAATTATTATAAACATCGCGATTGTTCGGACAACGTTTTGTAAAAGATCTCTGAACTAAACTCAGACCGAACTGTTACACAGTGTTTATTGGCGACGACGTCGAGACAAAACTTAAACTTACTCTTTGAAAACTGATTGAAACACGTAATATAGAATACTGGCAAGAGAAATGTTAACGACCAAACACATTTTGAGTTTATAATTCACAATTTGCAGATATAAAATTATAGAATTGAGATTTATATTAAAAGTAATTCTGTGATTAGTAATTTGGTAAAATTCTTAAAATTTCTTTTTCACAAACATCTAATAATTGTTTTATTATTTTTTTTTCTTATTTATTTTCCGGAAATTTCTGAAACAATAGTTTCAAAAAAACTCCGTCCGATTTTTAGGCAAGCTCAAGAGTTCTATTTTGTCGGTTACGAGTGTACAGAATAGAGTTCCAGATCGTTAATTAAACACATTTAAATTCATAATGTCACATTTTTCGTATTTTGACAAAATGGCTTGATTTTTTAGACTATAAAAAATACGAATCGTGTTTTTGTATTATGACTTTTCATGTTTGTGAATAACAGATCTTGTTCACGCAAAAATAGAACACAACACCTTATGAATGACATCTGCAACAGCAAGTTTATATTCTATTTCGTGTGGTTTATTATATTGTGCGTTACATATTAATGCATATTGCGTGTTTGCAAGCGATCTCATCCTTTATTTGAACTTTAATATTAAATTTCTCTTTAAGATTTCTTAAAATAAAGAATTGAAATTAATTACAATTTTATTGAATAAAAATTGTCTTGCAAACACAATTGCACAGTTGCACACATGTCAATGTTATCTATATATTATCTATATATTAAAACTTATCTATATTTTCACACATAAAATCTAAATTGTTTAAATTTTTAATATCGTTTAAGTTTTAATATTTAATACCAATGTTGAAATTTTTCAATATTGCGCGAAACGTCAGTGGAACTAAACTTTTATGTTGTAATTAAGTTTTTATATTTTTAGGATGACGAGAATTAAGCCTGTGCGTTATTATTTGAATAAAACACACGTGTCATCTAGGCAAAACAAACAATGAATTTTTAAGATATGAAAGACAAAACTTTTATACTTAAATAAACCAAAGTTTACCAAATAAATAAAATTAATTTTTTTGATTTACATACTCTCTTGTACAAGTATATAAATTATACTTAATTTTTAGTGTACTTTTTAAATCTATTAAGTAACTAAGTAATATGTCGTCTACAATATAGCTTTAACATAAATAAAAGTAACAGAAATTAAATCTCTTAATAGCTTGTGAAAAATAAATTTTTTTGTTAAAATCCGGTTTCAAGGTGTATCACAAAAATAACTTTTACTCTAAAATAGATATATGATTCACATCATCTTCGATCTACAGTTCTTGTACCGAAAAATTTTTATATAAAATAAAAACGAGGAAGTTACATTACCATTATCTTTTCAGCTTTTATGACAATCTAA
This sequence comes from Pseudomyrmex pallidus, assembly GCA_014825455.1. NCBI lineage: Eukaryota > Metazoa > Arthropoda > Insecta > Hymenoptera > Formicidae > Pseudomyrmex > Pseudomyrmex pallidus. The sequence continues at coordinate 11,475 of QVNV01020399.1, read as the reverse complement.
TTTGTCACTCGGCAAAATTCGCAAAAGTATATCTTGACCGTGTTTTCGAAAAAAATCATTCAAGAATGAGAAAGATCGTCTCGCGATCTTTACGGTTTTCTTATCTTGCGTGCATGAGTCCGCTGATGTTCTCTATTTTTTATAAACTTAATAAACTGACAAATTTTTTGCTTCTCTCTTTCGTACCCAATAAACAGCCGCTTCCTCCTCCTTTGGCTGATGTTCGATGTTGTAACGATAAACGGTTGTATAAGCGGGCATTTTTTTGTCTCCGTTGAGATGCGTCCCGCGGGAGCAGCTTGGTCTCTTGTCTCTTTCTCTCTCTCTCTTTTTCCCGGCTTTTATCAACTTTTTTTAACGGCAGCAACTCTTTGCGACTATCGCAATCGCTCGCGTCGTCTCTCGTTCGCGACTATCGTGTGATTATTTGCGCTAAAACACTACTGGCTCGACGAGTGCGCGGGCGGCACTAAGTCTGGCTTTTTCCACACGCTCTTTTCTCTCTCTCTCTCTCTCTCTCTCTCTCTCTCTCTCTCTCTTTCTCTCTCTCTCTTTCTGTTTGCTTGTGTTTTTACGTAAAACTCTTGCTAAAATGTCCTACAAAGATGTTTGGAATAATCAATAAAAAATTTTATAAGAAAATATATTCTTCGACAAATTCCAGAATAAAATTAACAAGACAATTGTTCGAAAAAATGCAATGTTTGATTATTAAAATTTTCTAATAAATATTTTGTTATCACTATTAAATAAAAATAGAAATGTGAACTATAAATAGTATGTTTTAAATATCGAAAAACAAATGTACATTAAAATGTACATTGTAAATGTGATACATTCGGCTAAAAGAGAGAGAGAGAGAGAGTTGCCAGTCTTAGGAAAAAATAAAATTCTCACATATATACAAAAACATCAAATATTAGAATTCTCGTAAATTATCTTTTATTTAAATATTTTCGTAACATGTTATTTTATTTTACTTGATGATATAGAAAAAAAAAAAGATTACGTACGTACTTAGGACTGAAAACAGATCTATTCCCACTAGGTGAGAAATAACGAAAAAGAAGAAGACGACGTTCTGAATCTGCAAAAACGTATCGGATCGAGACAGGCAGAGGTGGTTTTGTTGTGCAAAAGCGATATTTATAGCGTATGGCAGGCGTCTCTGCTGGTGGCGACGGACTTTCCGATTTCGTGTGGTGCGGGCCAACAAAAATATATTCACACTTCCTCACGAATAAAGGTACATTCATGCCATTTCGCGACTGCCACTCTGTTATCGGCGCCATTGCAGTTGCCGTTAAGAATGTACCTAGTATATACATGATCGCGAGATTGTGAGCAATGCAGAATAAAATAAACGCGGTTTTTCTGAAAAATGTCGGTATCGCAAAACAAATAAAATACTTCGTTACAACGAGAGACATCTAGACGCAAATTCGCGATCTTGCAAATCATTGCCATCGTTGTTAAAGTCGCCAGTTTATGGAAAACAAAATCAACAATTACTGAAAGAATACATAGAATGGCGTATGGACTTGCATAATCCGATCCGCTGAACCATATTTGCACCAAACCAAACCAACAATTACTGAAATCGTGCTAGTCTCTTGTTTATGTTTTAATGTAATTGTTGATTGCTTATTTGAAATGTACTACAATATTAAATAAAATTTTCTCAACATTTTACAGTATTAAATATTTCTTGTTGTTTTGAATGGCCGGAAAGTGCAAATTAAACACGAAAAATGTCCTGTCAACGCAGTACGATTCGATAATAAATTAATGCTGTTAGTGGATTTCAAAATGCAAAAGTGTGACAGTCGGATCTGTTTTGTTATTTTCCTTTGTATTGTTACTTTCATCAAAATAATAGCTTATAAAAAATATTTTATTAAAATACCTGTGACAAATGAATTCTTTCTTCACGAATTTCATCTCGGTGTTCATGCGGTAAGATGATCGTGCTACGAAGAGTGTATTCGGGAGTCGATGTCGGTGATGGTCTATATTCTTCAACCGAAGGTGATGGTATTGGACTCTTTGGTAATTCCTGAGAATGTTTTTTCGGCTCTTTATACCTATAAAAGAATCACGAGAAATATTAGTATGGTATTTTACACAGGTATAAATATAATAGTCGTAACAGTAGCGAATTGCAAGAAGCTCTGCGGCAGTGCTTCGGTGAGTATAAAAATTAATTGTGTAAAATTTGATTTTTTCATGAACATATGTGATTGTAAGTTAAAAAAAGTTGCAAAAAAACATTAGAGAATTATATAGAATTGATCACGTATAAAAAGACAGAATTTTAAGTTTATATTGAAAATAAAAATAAATTTTAATTTTAAATTTTGTTTTGTCCGTTTTGTTTTGTCGTCATGAAAGTTTGCGTGGTTGGAGAAGAGTCATTATAGATGATTGCCGGAGCAAGAAGAGAGCGATTGTAACGCAACAGCCGAGAGCATGCTTTGTGTAAGATAAAACTGATTAATCGAACAAACGGAATTAATAAACAGTGCTCTTGATAGTAGCGTAGCGGATGCGACATATTGCGGCAGTGCGTTCAATATCATTGCGGTATTGTCAATCAAAAATGCGTAGTAGTAATAAAGAGATAATATTGCGTTCTGACAGACTAGTGACCGCAGCCTTGTTGCCAGTGACCGACTTGAAAATCGTAGGTGACGCGGTGATGTACGTAGTGTCGGTGAAACGTGATGTTGCGGCTTTCGAAGGCTCAGACCTTTCGACGACTAGTTTTATGATTTCGGAGTTTTGGAGAAGATTCTGTGCGTCTACATGCCTCACGTCCCGCGTATCGTAATCGTCGATTTTCCTGATCACGTCACCCTTCTGAAGCGCTTCGTTCTCCGACTGCAAATAGAATATCAGTCGTTGTCGTTGATTTGAAGATATCATTACTAAATTAAAAATTCAATACACTAACATCTCGTATATAGTCTCGTATTGGCCCTCTCCAACATTATTAACTACTAAATTATTACTACTATTATAGAAAAGATAGTAAAAACAAATTATATAAACCTAAATAATTAAAAATTTGTAAGCAAAAGGTAATTTATAGCAAAAAGTAACACAGGTAGTTTTTAGATCTTTACCTTTCTTGTGAAAAATAAATATATTTATAAAAAAATAAAATCATAATACGCTAATGTTTGAAAAAATTGATTTTCATTGATTTTTTTCGATTACGCATTTGATATTACACATTTGTGTCCGCGACATACAAAAAGTCGCTCTCTAATTATCTCGTTAGAGATGCAACTACGCATCGCAATGCAGTATCATGTATCTATGTCAACAAGCACTAGATCGAATCGTTGATTTGAGAATTCCTTGGCAGAGACTTCTCTCTACTTTTAATGTTCACGAGATTATATTACGTCTTTTCCTATTGTTCAACTGCAAATGCCAACGCAAAATTGTATCGGAGCCAAGTAAGTAGACATCAACACGATACTTCGTTAATAAAAAACGAGTCTTTTACTATATAGATAAATTATATTTTTTTCTTTAAGTTTGTCGTGCCTTTTTGCGTTCATGTCAGTTTCGTTATGTTCTTTTTTTTCGCACAAAGATCTCGCTCTATTGTTTTCTTACAGAACTCAAAACGAATTTGAATCTGTTATTGAATCTTAAACTTTGCAAAGAAAACTTTTGTATTAATTTAAACGGGAATTATGTCGAAAAGAGTCGACTCACGCGAGTGACGACAATCGGTGTGTTCAGATCGGCACCTCCGGCAATTCTTATACCCCAAGGTCTGTCGGTACTGGATCTCTTAAGCTTCACGACCACCGTGTGTCTTTTCGTCATGCTCTAGATTCGATTCGGCTAGCACCACCACCAATAACAATAATAACACAAAAACGATCACCTGATAATCAACGAAATGCACTACGCGAACTTTTTCATAGATATGAAGGAAGACTCTACGCGAATCTACCGCGAGCGATAGATCTTCCGGATCTTGGTCGCTCTCTGCTCCGCTACTGAGATACGAACTGTAGCACTTGCCGACTACATGCAGACTTTGACAGAGCTCTGAGTCAAGAGAAAAAGAGAGAGAGAGAGAGAAAGAGAGAGAGAAAAAGAGAGAGAGACAGCCTTCTCGGAGTTGCCCAACTCTAGCGGAGACCACTATTGCTAATCTCTCTTTCTCTCTCTTTCTTTGCCATTCTGGCCCCATTTCGAGTTGGCATACCACGCTAACTTATTGTTCTGCTAATCTGACCTGCACTCATTTCTGATATTTATCGTGCATGCATGCATAGTAAATAACAAAAGACGCAGCATTACGATGAAGGATATTACGGGAGAGATTCTTACAGATGCAGGCACTAATGCGCATAAAAGTTTACTCGAGTTACTTGAAAAATTGATTTTTTTTTTTTTGTATTCTTGATTTTTTATTTTAAGATATTATCTTCTAAAAATTTTAGTTTTAGAGAAGAGAGGCTGGATTTTGAAGTTGTGTATGTTATACGTGACAATTCTCTTTTATAATAATATTCAATTTAATGAAGTAACTTACTATCATATCTATTAATTTACTATTTACTAGTGATAGAAAATCACATCAAGTTCAAATTTAAACAAAGATCATTCTTTTGTATAATTTTTTTCATAGGCAAAGTTTTTATTCTCCAAAAAATTTTATTATTTATTTTTTACTTGTTACATAAATAAATATAAATAATAATGAGAGAACCAGATATGTAAGTGCACAATTATTAATTGAGTGTAAATTACACAAATTTTTAATGCAAAGTAAATTTACTTCGAAAAACTATATCGGACGCTCGATTAATATAACAGATATATAAAACTTCCAATCTATTCCAATTTTTAAAAAATCATTACAAAAAAATATTATCTCAAGAGGAAATCTGATTCTTTGTTTTTTTGAGAGCGAAGTATTTTAACAATTCAGTTAGCAAAGCATTAAATTTTCAACTTTAAAACACTAGAAAAGAATGTAGTTCTAATTTTGCAATAAAACGTAACGTCGCAAAAGAGTTACATATTATTTGTTGCATTTATTGTAAATACTGTAATGAGGAAAACGTATTTAAAAAATAAATAAATAAAGATGCAGAATAAATAATGAACATCAGGTATAGATAAGATAAAAATAATTCTTGTGACATGCATAATATCGTAACTTTAAATATTGACACAGTTTTAAATATATTTCGACACATATATTTCATAAGTAATCTGTAAGTAGAGCAGACGCATGTATGTACAAGAAGAAAGAACAACATTCATGACAGATTGTTCGACAAATGAAACTTACTTTATCTCTTCAATGTCAGATTTTTTCAACTTTTTGTCGATTAAGTTACTAATATATATATATATTACATGAGATAAATTATTAGATTATTTAGTTGAACATAAGAATGTGAGCTTGTACGTTTTTGTTCTTTCTTTCTCTTAAATATGTATGTATATTTCTGAAATCTATCAACAATTTGTCAGCAGAAACCAATAAAAAGACTAATATTGAGATAGATGAGCAATATATAAGTTGCAAGGAAGAAAAAGATTAAAAGGTACTTTTTTCTAGTTGTACTCACATAAGTTTCGTAAAAGTGGCCTATGGAAAACTTGAGAGCCATCTTCGATCCGCAAAAATCTATCTGTCCTGTCACCTTTCTCTGCTATTTCCTGACGAGAATCTATGTTCTTTTTCAGAGCTCCTTCCGTCGTGTGATGTTTATGGACGGTGAGAAACTTCTCTTCTGTGCGAACCGATTCGATTGCAATTAGTTTGGCTGCACTGTAATTAATGGAGGACTAGATCCGAAGACGAGAATAAGAAAGAAAGAAAGAAAGAATAACGAAGAGAAAGAGAAAGAGAATGCGAGCTAAATTAGCAACCTATAGTATGAAAGGTTAGTCAATCTCGGTTAGTTTTCGATCCAGCCGCACTCTAGTGACTCACTTTATCTTAATTTGTACAATCATTATCGTATATAGCACTATTGCCAATATGCGATATGCATTGGCAATAGTTATGGCAATATGAATCACCGGTTAATTATATGCTGAAAACTTAAAGAATTATTTTTACGAAGAGAAAATAATTTTGTGCGCCTGTGAAAATTATTAGCAATATACATAGTACGGTAAAAATATAGTTAATAAATAAAATAGACTAATTCTGGTTGTCTGTTGCGTGATTTGTTTATTGTATTAAATAATTTCCAAACAATCCTGGTTTGGGTCCTCCTCCTCAGTACAAAATTGTGTATAAAAGTGTAAATTAATATAAAAAAATTAAATAAAAGATATCTAATTGTTAAAACAATTGAAGTTATAGAATGTACAATGTCATATCTGCTTGATAAAGTTTATATAAATCTTAGATTCATACAAATAAAAAAATTATTGCGTCAGTGAAGTCAATACCACTGTGAAATGTAGAGACAGATGTAAAGCTTTTTCCCACATTTTACAAATATTCTTTGGTGATCTCCCGGCTAATGACTATACGTCGTATTTCACAAGTGCCTGCACCAATTTCGTACAGCTTTGCGTCTCGCAGCAGCCTGCCCGTTGAATAATCATTGATGTATCCGTTGCCGCCTGTTGCGCGAGTAAAAAAAATAGTATAAATACTAACTAAACATATATACCTTTATAATCAAGTTTCATATTATATTATTTTTAATGTGCTCGATATTTACCAAGTATCTGTAAGGCATCTAACGCTGTTTTTACAGCCTTTTCACTAGAAAAAAGTAATGCTGCTGCGCAATCCTTACGATTTGTGTAACCATTGTCGTAGGCTCTCGCAAGAAGATATAAGTAACTTCTACTTGCATTCAATGCCGTATACATGTCCGCAATTTTTCCCTAAAACATTACAATTTTAGACAACGTTACAATCGTAAGCAATTTCGAACGGTGTATAATTTTACCTGTATGAGCTGGAATTCCGCAAGATATTGATTGAATTGCTTTCTTGAATGAGCATATTCGAAGGCAATATCGCAACAGGCTTGCTGAAGACTAAAATTTGTGTTTTTTTAAACATTGCTCCTTATTTAACGTTTATTTATGATCAAAATGAGCTGCTTAAATGAGAAAAATCTGTTTTCGACCAATTTTGCTATCAAGATTGCAAACAAATTTAGAAAATTAATAAATTCTTACTTCATACATTCAATTCTAAAATTTGTATTCATTAACCATCTTTTAAACCTAAACGCGTAAATCATCAAATGAAGGAAATGAAATAGGTGTTTCGTAAAAAAAGAAAAACTATCTTTTATATGTATATATATGTTGTATATGTTATATTATTTTCAAAATACCCCAAGGGTCCACCGGACAATATCAACCGTTCCAAATCCAATCCATTGAAGAGTATATAAACTCCCTTATTAACCTCTCCCAAAATGTTCGCGGCTGTAATAGGAATGATTAATTAAAAAACGTTTGTGAAAGATAAGAGAATGATTTTAATATATAATTTTTTGAAACAAGCTTTGAATTATATATAAGGAAATTTATATTCAATTTTTTTCTTCAAGCGTTTATTTACCTGGAACTTTACAATTCTCGAAGATCAACTCACAGGTATTGGAACCGCGCATACCCAACTTGTCTAGTTTTTGCGCTGTGCTGAAGCCTTCCATACCGCGCTCGATGATGAAAGTGGTGATACCGTGCTGTGGTTTCTCTGCGTTCGGATTAGTCTTCGCGTAAACTACTAACGTGTCTGCATTCGGACCATTAGTGATCCAGAATTTGTTGCCGTTGAGTACGTAATAATCTCCTTTTTTTTCAGCTCGTAGCTTCATGGAGACAACATCAGAACCAGATCCTGGCTCTGACATTGCTAGTGCGCCGATGTGTTCGCCGCTGCAAAGCTAAAAAAATTGTGTAAAAAATAATTTGTTTACATTATTAATGTTGATATATGATTAATAATGTCTTATTCACAATTCAAATTAATATAGAAGTATATTATTAATGTATATCTCTCTTTTTTTCTATTTCATACCTATATATTTCTATTGAAAAATGTACATAAACAATGTGTGTGTGTGTGTGTGTGTGTGTGTGTGTGTGTAAGTAAGTAAGTAAGTAAGTAAGTAAGTAAATAACGTAAGTAACGTAAGTGAATAAGGAAGAAAAGTAAGTAAGTAAAATAAACTAAGTAAATAAAGTAACTAAATAAGTAAAGTAAAGTAAGTAAAATAAAGTAAGTAAGTAAACAAGATATTACCTTAGGCAAGTATTTATGCTTCTGTTTTTCCGTACCGTTTCTGTGAATTTGGTTAACACAAAGATTCGAATGTGCGCCATAACTAAGTCCAATAGAGGCTGATGCTCTACTTAATTCTTCCACAATAATTAAATGATCAAAATATGTGCCACCCGTGCCTCCATATTCCGGCTTTACTGTGATTCCCAACAGACCCAATTTACCCAATTTTTTCCAAAATGTCTACATATGTATATAAGTTTTTTCACATCAATTAAAAAATTATATATAGAGTAAAGAAAGGTGTTTATAAAAAAGCTTATTTTGTTGTGTTCAAAAGAAGTTAAATAAATATTATTTTGTAATAGTTTTTTATGCAAAACCCTAATAGTACTAGTAGTTAAAATTTCAACTTAGATTTAAAGTCAATACAAGTTTATATGTCAAATTTACGTGCATATGTACTAGTGAATACACAGAGAAATTCGAATTACATTTAACTCGAAAATTCATCTAAGATATTTGATTTGTATTTCATATATATGATATAAATACTCTATATAAAAATAAAATATAAATAAAATTTATATATAAAATACTGGTCAAGGTATCTTCTTTGCAATGGATTTTAAATTTCATAAAAAGTAAATTTTGTATTTTATACATATAAGATGCAAACCAAGCATCTTAGATAAATTTTTGAATTAAATTTAATTCAAATTTCTACGTATATTAATTTATACGTAAACTACGTAAGTAAATTAATATGCGTATTCATATACGTTCGTAAACTACGAGCCACTTTCACCTGTGGTATCCAGCCTTTGGTCTCATTTTTCAATTAATTTACACGTTTAAAAATATATGTGCATGTACATTCGACTTATAGACTGTATTGACTTTCTGAGTTGGATATTATCACAAGTTTTAATATATATATATATTTGTTGGAGTTTAATTATTAATACACTAAATTTAAATACTATTCGACACGTTTGTGCAAACGTATGAGAAACTTTTAATTGCGTCATATATTTTTGCTATTAAAAATATAAAATTTTCATAAAATATTCTACATTTATTGTGTCAAAATATATACATGCTATATTACGTTGTATGCCATTGATATGTACATATGTACATATACATGTGACGTGCGACCTGTTTTGAATAAATGTGATGTAACGCATTTTCTTGAATTAAAAGTCAATTTCTTATATGTTCTTGACATGTGATATATTTTAACTATCATTTTTAGATTCCTCATCTTAAAACTATAAGAAATAATATCTATTTATACTTCTCTAAAAAAAGGCAAAAGTTTATATCTTTTTGTAACATTTTTTTTACAAATCGCGTTATATATATTATTATATTATGTATATACGTATAGATATGTAATTTATTTAAATAATTTCTTACAGAGAAATTTTTTTAATATACGAGAATACTTACTCTTAATTCAGCAAAATTATTTTGTTTATCAATTTCAGCAGCTTTAGGTGCCAATTCTTTTTGTGCAAAATTGAAAACGAGCGAACGAAGCTGATTGCAAGCAAACAGAGAGAACATCAATTATTATTATCAAATATTTTGTAATCGTAAATAAAATATTTTATTTATTTAAAATATTTTATATTGCATGATTTTTTAATGAAAAAAAAAATGTAAAATAAAAACTTGACAGTATATCAATATATATTTTACTATATTTTAAATGAAAATATGACTTATAGTGAATATTATGCACATCTAGCAATTTATTTTTTACTCATTTTCATTTATATTTACAATGATTTCATGATAGTTTCAGCTACTATTTCTCTTCTTGAGATGTTTTGAATGCTACTATACATTCTATAAACGACATATGTAGAAGCTTGTGTATACAATTTAAAAAGTTGATCACTGTTCTTGAACAGAAAAGTTACCATCTTGATGACTTAAATTGTCAAGCAAGTTGTCCACAATCCAAGTTCTAGTATACTTAACTTGTATTGCACTTTGACCGATTTCTTGGACTGTATACACAGGTTTTTGTTTTTACACATTTTGCAAAACGTTTATTTCTAAGCTTACTTAGTTATCTGGGAATATGATACGCGTTAGTTAATACGCGTATCTCAAATAATCGATGTAAACTAAGCTTACATATGTGTAACGCTCAGATAAGTCTTAAATGAAAAGAAAAATGTGATAAAGAAATTTTGAAAACTAATTTACTAACCTCTTTCTGTTCACAACTCAGTCCATAGATATTGTCGTCGATCTTACAATACTGTGAAACATTATTAATGCCAATTTTATTAGAGCGATATTGAAAGCTTGCAACTTGTCGTAAAACATTATATCGAGGCGCAATAATCATCTTACTGTTTTTATAATTGAAATTAAAATATTAATAATTACTAACTTTTCTCTCTTATGTTTTCAAAACCTTCAAATGTAATGCGCTGTATGTAAAAGTTAGTGAATAGATAAGTAAAACATGAGAGATAATCGTTATCAGTTCACAAGACTTTTAAGTGAGATGAATAAAATCAACATTGTGTATATTCAACAAAATTTGTATGATATATGACTAGGTTATATTGTACTATTTTATTATATATTTTTTTATATTACTTATATTTTATAATTGTTCAAATAATTATGAATAGAGAGAAATGATAAACTAAGGCTGCTTTTTACATGGAACGTAACGTGCGTTAGCCAATCAAATCAACGTCTCAGCGTATTTGCGTATTGTAGCTGAAACGATTTGATTGGCTGACGTACGTTACTCTCCATGTAAAAATAGCCTTACACCCAATTTTTTCACTTTTTCCAGAATTGGTACATTTTTATATATCTGTATATATCAATATATCCGGAGGATAAAGTTATCGAGAAGTGAAAAAATTGGCCGTTAAACGCCCATCTATAGATAGGCTTTAAGGCCAAAGCACAGACTTTTGCATAACGCATAAGACATAAGAAAATCAGCCAATTCAGTGTTTTGTTTTCATTGTTACTTCTTGTTCTAGAAAGCTTTGATTGATTGATTTTCTTATGTCTTATTCGTTATGCATTGAAATCAAATTACAGGCTAGCATTCTTTTTTTACTGCCAGTATTGAAAATCTATAATATATAGGCGGCGTTCGTTTTTTACTGGCAGTACTGAAAAATCTATAGTATACGTGACATGAATCTATAAATTTTCAGTACTGCCAGTAAAAAACGAAC
>QVNV01020398.1:0-38353 GCA_014825455.1 Pseudomyrmex pallidus | reverse complement strand
TAAATTAATCGCATGTGCAATTGAATCAACTATTTATTTTTGTGGCAGCCCGTGACGTAGACTTTAGTTGATTCAACATCTTTTTTTTTTTCCGTGCACTCATGCTGAAAAGTGTTCATTTCTCGCTTCGCGTTTACGTGGAATGACAAGGTCGAAATAAATTAAAAGAAGACACATTAAATATGTACAGAGCGATTTAATAAAGGAGATTACACAGGATTCTCTCTTCCGCGTGCGTGCGCAAAGGGAGAGAGAGAGAGAAAGAAAAAAAAAGAAGAGATTTACTCACAAATGGCTTTATGTACAGATATGATCGTTAAATCCGAATATACCGGGTTGACACACAGTTGTGTGATAAAAGAGGGGAAAGGGGAAAAATATATATGACTCTCACTCGGTCGTTGCTTATACACGTATATGTACATATATAGTAGGTCTAATAACATTAAAAATCGTATGCGGTTCGCTCGAGTCGTTAACTCCAATTTCCTTACATTCTAGAGCATGCTTTCTACAGCGATATCACTTAACAACTATGTAGCTAACAGCCGCTGTTGTTGCGCCGCCGCCGCGACGGCGTGTTATATGTTATTTTCGTTCGAAAGCTTCTCAATAGGACTCTTATCAAGAGAAGATAGCCCGCGCATGATTTAACATAGAAAAAATTGTTCCTCGGGCCTCCGATAAGATTTTCGATGTCGTAGAGCAGCAACAATTGAACGTAAGTAATTAATTAGTCGTAAGTAATTAATTAGTCTTCTCATTCACATTTTTCTCGTCTGAGCGACACTCGTCGCCGTAGCGCCGATAGAGTTTGATCGAAAGCGTATAAGGGATGGGGTCGGTGTGTATCGCGATTATTACAATATACATTGTCGATTACAATTGTTAAATTCACTGCTTGCGTTAGTATAATGTTCTGGGACGCGATTACTTTTCTTTAGAATGAAGATTTCATAGTTACACAACTATATGTAAATTCTCGCTCAATATTCTCTCACACTCACAAACACGCAGAATTAATACTCAACGTTGTTGTGTTTATTATATACAGAGATTAACGTTTACACAACTATATAGAGATGAAACATTCACATTTCACGAAACGAATTTCGGAACAAGTTTAAAGTGGCGTGTGTGGAAAACGCGTTACAAAATTAAAAAAAGTTCGTTTAAGTACAGGCCGTTAACTTAATAAATGCTTAATTGTTTTATTTTTTATATTGATTTCAATAAAGAGGTTTATTGACCCGAAGATCTGGTTTTTGCCTCGTATTGGCCACTTCCCTCCCATTATAATATTTCACGAGGAAGATTACTGGACTTAATAAATGCATTCTATCGTTTCTTTTTTTTTTTTTTTTTGTAAACTAATGTAAGATTTAAAAAAGCGTTGGAGCGATTATGTGTTTGTATAATATTAATTGAATCGCAAGAGTTTGTTGTGAGGGAAGACGATGATGTATACACTTGCAAGAGTGGCGTGAAACGACGATCAAATCGATACTTGAACGAATTATGCTCGTTGTAAAAATATCTTTCAAAAAAAAAAACACAAAATGCAACGGAACAGTCGGTTGAGCTTCTACAGCAAATCTCGACGCTACATATGGTTTTGCTTAAGTTAAGAATATATGTACAATTAGTTTCGAAAAAAGAGATTTGTTTGTTTTTTTTTGTTTTTAACTAACCGTACCGTGATAATACACTACTAGTTACAAAAACAGCAAAACTTGTTTCAACTCGTTGCTTAACAGCTATTATTGTCACACATATCTCTGCGAGAGTGTGCATGATTGTGTCATTTCGCAAACAACCGAAATCTGTACACGAGAAGATGAGTGAACATATATAATGTCATCACGCAAATTGTTACATTCAAATGCCTCGATCTGTGGCTAAATATAAAAGTACAAAATATGTGACTTGTGTCGTCGTCATCATCATATATGAACGTTTCGTTATGTGGTCTCGTTTAGCTTAATTTCTTTTTTTTTTTTTATTCGTTAGTATGGTCAGTGTTAAAGCCAATTTAAAAAGTTGCCTCTCTCTTTGAGTTTGTATTAAAAACAAGTATATAAAATTTACACCACAACCAAAAAGTCGAGTTTGTGTATATAGAATTACAATAAAAGAGACGTCACAAAGTTATATATTTGAGATATTCTACTTTGTAAAAGATACAAAAAAGTTAATACCTACGTCGTTAAAAGCCACTGCATTTTTTTTTCGTTAGTTATATGATTAGAGCATTGTGTGTGTGTGTGTGTGTGTGTGTGTGTGTGTATGAGCGAAGATACATCTTGCGATACAAAGGTTTCGAAATATACAGCACGCACGTGCACATTATTATTAAATACACGCATTATTAAACTAATAAATGCTGCAACAAAAATAAGTTAAAATAATACTCTTCGCGTTTCGATTGAAAAGAGAAATAGAAAACATAAAATTTGTAATGTATAAATACTTCAGTTGGATGTGTGTGTAGTCTTATGGCAAATCAAACCAACTTGTGCAAAGAGTCGCACGTTATAATTTCTTTTTTGATGTTCGGGGACGGATTGTACGCGAAATAAAGATTTATACAGTCGAAGTGGTATTTCTTTGTCTACACAAAAATGCAATAACAACAATTACAGTTATTATTTTTGTAAAATTTGAGAAATGATATACATTCCAGTTTTTAACGTAACGTCCTTCTTGCAATAGTTTTTTTTTTAATCACGGTTGTAGACCTCAACACATCAAGTTCTACGAGACATTTTAGGTGAATGATTATAAGGTGAATGAGTCGCCCGAAAATATATGTATATATTTTTTTTTTTTATGCACAAGTAGTATACTGATGAACACACCATTTTAACAAATATATATATATACATTGAATCAAGTGGTCAGACTATATAATAAATATACTACTTTTGTAAGCCTGTCGGATTTTGTAACAGTAGTTCTTCAAAAAATTGAGATGAAGAAGAAAGAGAGAGAGAGAGAAAATAAAAATCAACTATACACGCGTATATAATATTCAATTTATGAATATTCGCATAAAAATAAAATATATATATGTGTGTATATATATATATGATTTACGCGTAAATCTGAATCAGAGGAAACTTTCAATCCGCTATTGTCGGCTAAAAACATTAAATACATTTCGTAGAATACTGGTATAAAAAAGTAAATATATAGCGTCTCGTATTTTTCTCTCTCATTATCTATAAAATCTTCGTTATCATACGTACTTTTTTTTTTTTTTAAATTCCATCTTTTGTTTCTCATATATATAAAAAAATAAAAACTTTTCTTTTCATATTCAACACGATTCGCAATTACATCGAATAAAACTGCTAATCTGTTCGTTCAAAGCGGTTCATCTACTAGTCAAGTTTTATCATCGTCCTGTTTCATGATATACTTTCACATTTAGGACAGAACGGAAGTTTCGTCTTATCAATTTTCTTTCGCTGCCTCATTTCTTACAGTGTATTACAACCATGCGAAGCTACGATATATCACATATCGCGTTTTTTTTCTTAGCACCGTTTCAGAGACATCCCGTCTTGAGGAAAAAAAAACACAGAATACACTCTGACAAGAGGGTGGAAACAAAAATGGCTCGACGAGTTACACGTCGATTTTTATATAATCTCGTACGAATCTCTCGTATTTCTGTTCTCATTTGGATGATAAATGCTTACAAAAAAACAAAAAAAAAAAAAACACACAAAAATCAATCAGCTTATTTCTATAATATTATCGAATGAGGCATTGTACGGGAATGCCAGTGAACAAAATGCACGTTGCATTGGCACATAGATTAGTAAAGAAACTTAATTAAAATTAAAATCATCACACACTTTGTCGCGAGGCAGCTGTGTTGGATAAAAAACGATCACATATCTCTTACGCTCTATAAATCTACGAAATTTAAGTACCGTTACATATCGTCTACTTTTTTTTTTTGTATAATTCTCACGTAATTCGTGAATTAAAGTTAACTTATAGTCTCCGCACAATCTTTCACAAAATTCTATCAAAATCTAAATGTAAATAGAATAAGTAACGTAAGACAACAAATGTAAAAAACAAAAAAAAAAAAAAAAAAAAAACCAAATTGATGAAAACTAAAAGCACGGGCACCCACCTGAAAGGACACTTGCGCTAGATTTCTTTCTTTCTATTTTCTTTCTTTTCGGAACTTCAAGTCGCAAGAGAGATTTTTTCTTTTGTTTTTTCGTGGCGGTACTTGACACATAGAGAGGAAGTTTCGTCGTTCAACAATCTAACGTATGTGCAAATATACATTCGACGATTTTTGTGTCTTACGGTTGTGATATGTGTTGCGAGTTCGAAATGAAAGGAATGATATATAGAGACGAAGGAGGGAGTTTTTTTTTTTTTTTTGTTTCAAAGCTGCTGTGTTCGCGGCTGTCAAACGCGCGTATAGTGACATCCCGTAAAACCAAGTATGTGTATGTACGATTATAATATCGAGACCAGTGATGAAAGTACGGCAGTCACACAAATGAGATCTGTTTCGAAACATTGCAGACCAAGTGAGGAGGAGGAAACTCTGTGACAAGCGTAGAATGTCGTCGATATATATACATATATATATATGTATATATATGTATATATACATATATATGGAATGTTGCGTTTTGTTTTTCAAATCAGCTTCATCCAAGCTCATCGAATACTGCGTCTCGACGTGGTGCAAACAATAAACGAATGCTACCAAATGAATAAATATATGTATGTATATGTAACAACGGTAGTAGCAATAAACGTTACACACACACGCTATGTGTGTCTATAGCAGCGGTATTAGTTGGTTTCGTTTCTCTCATTGGTGACGCAATGAGAAAAAAACAAACACAGTGGTAATATATATCGGCCTTCGGATAGATGCCTCTAATCAAATTTTCCTTCCTTATTGCGGCCGCTTATGTTGTTAATCTTTGCGTTCGGAGCTCGGTGACTCGTTCGTTGAGCTCTTCCACTTTTTCCTCTAACGCCGCGACCTTGTTGAAGCAATTCGAATTAATAATATCGCGTGTGTGCGCACGTACGTATTTACGCAATGTGCCGAAATGAAAAGTTACTTATCTGTGTGTGCGGATTATCGCGATATACTCACCCTTTCTAATAATTTGTTGTAGAGGGCATATGGAACGTAGGCAGGTTGTCCGGACGCGCCTGGACTGTGGTCAGCGTGGGGGCTCGTATCGGCTCTCGGGCTCTTATCTTTCTGTTTGCTATCGTCGTTATCGGTAGCGTCCGGCTTGTTGGCGGAATCCGCGACGTTGCCTTGCGTCATTAACCTGTCGACCGATAAAATATCGCATGTCACGCATATTGATAAAAATGTGAACAATCTGCGCTTTTGTTTTTGTCAAAAAAAAAAGAAAAGATTGAAACATACCGTGGGAAACTTCGTTCCTTCTTGGCAATCTCCGGTTTATCGCCTCGATCGGCGGCGGTCTTTCTCCTCTCCATCTGATTCATTTTCAATTCTTCCACCTGCGGACACATTAACGACGATATTAAGTAACGATAAGATTAATGGCAATCTTGTGTTGTGTTTAAAGATTAGCAATCTCTAGTTGTTTTTATTATCTTGATCAGCGATACGTTACCCAAGGTGCTTTTCTTCTCGCCTTCACCGCGAGTCCGTCCGTCTCTTCGTCCGGTATCTGCTCCAGCGCGGTGTCGGTGCGTCCGTTAGACAAATTATCTTCCTAAAAAAACGCAGAAGAAATTTGCACATTTAAATCGCGCGAGCACAAATAAAAATAATAATTAAAATTACATAAAAATTGACAATTTGTGTTTAAATACCAAAAGAGCGCTGGAAACAGCAGGCAGCGTCTGGGACGCGCTTATATTGGCGGATCCAGTTGCGTGATGGCGCAGATGTTGCGACGATGGCGGACGTCGTCGGGGCGCCTTGGCGCGAGATGCCGTCAGATGCGAAAGAGGCGCACCTTCCCCTCGCTCCACGCCGTCTAATTCCTCGCGACACTCCGACGTGACACTCGTGACGTTGTTGATACCGTTATTATTTCCCACATCGCTCACGAGACGTTTTAGGCTTGATATAATTGAGTGGCTGCCGATCGTCTTCTTATCGCCGCTTCCACTGCCGGTTGACGACAACGACACCGAAGTGGACGATGTAGATAGGCCTTTTTTCGTAGTGTCTATGGTGGGAAAGTGATCTGTCGGGGCGCAAAATTTTTATATCGCGCGTCGTAACGCGAGAACATCGTTGCCTCATCGCGAAAAAAAAACGCATGTATATATATATTGGAAATGACAAAATATGTACCTGATATATTACTCGAATGTGCATTCCTGGTGTCGAGACTTTTTCTAACGTGCGCCTTCTCGCTCTTCTTCACTTGGTGGGAATGTCTAATACTCGATTTGCCGCCGACCGACGTTACTTCGTGCCACTGGGATTCTTGATTCTGGTTTTCGTTCTTCGCGCCAATCGCTTCGACGAAATTGTCAGGGAACAGACCTACTTGTCCTCTCAACTCTCCTTTCCACCAACCCTGAGTAGATCATTATGCGAATGTTAGAAATGTATTTGTCAAATTTTTATTATTATGGAAAGCAGTCGTTTTTAGAGAGAGAGAGACTCGGGTTTTCGATTTCCGACTCCGGGCATTGCCAAAGTTAACATTTTCCGTGCAAGTTAAATTAATAATACAGTCAATTATAAACGAATAAACTTTTAATGCTCGTGAAAATTTCACATATGTATATGTATATACATATATATTTCAATTTCACATATATGTATATACATATATATTTGTTTCTGCACAACATCCTAGGAACGGCTCGTATCGGTCTTATTTCATAGTTTAACAGTCAATTATATGCGGTAGTTGATAATTTGACCCGAGTCACATAAAGTATTTAAAATTATGATTTCTCACTTAATACTTGTTGATACTAAACAGATTTAGTTTGAACCTTGTCTGGCGCGTCTTTGGATATAATTGTAATTATATCTCCCTCGACTAAGGTGAGTTCATCCTCATTAGCGGCCTCGTAAGGGAAGAGTACTCTACACATTTCCTTCTTGTCGCGATTTTTGTGCCTCTCTTGTTCTTCGGGTGCAGGAGGAGTGACGAAATTCGAGGGGAACACTCCGACTCTGCCTCTGAGACGGCCTCTCCACCATCCCTCTTCGACTTCTCCCAGAAACTCTATCGAGTCTTGTGGCACCAAAGTCAATTCGTCCTCGTTGCAAGGCTCGTAACTGAAGAGAACCTTGCAGAAGCGCCTGCCGGACCCATTTCTCAAGGTAACTTCGTCGGATTTTGTGCTGTTTAGAGTGTCACTGTTGCTCCCATTGCCGGTTGTCGAAGAATTCAGTAACTGTGTAAGCAACACGTTGATATTATGATAAACAAAATGAAAAAAATCACATTTGATAAGTGATAAACGAATGCTTTTTGTGTGTTTGATACCTTGACGAAGTTATCGGGAAACATGCCACGCTTGTCTCTCAGGGTACCCTCCCACCATCCACCATCTATCATCTTAATCCCGGTGATGATGTCACCCTTTTTCAGCGTCAACTCGTCATCCTCAACCGCCTCATAATTATACTCCACTATCGCCTCCATACTCGAAAACGGCGTCAACTTGGGCGCGAATTGTATCTGTGAAAAAGCGGCACGTTCGCCTTACCATGCGACAACGAGGCGGCGAGTTCGATCGGTTCGAACTCGTTCGATTATCTCGGCGATTAACTGTGCCGATACGATCGACGCGAGAAACGATACTCGCGAAAGCCGGAGAAACAGTGAGAGTTCACGTTTAAAAAAAAAAAAAAAAGAAACAGGTCGCACGCAAGCGAACGTAACGCCCGTACGTACGCGAGTTACGATGTGACGTGCGTTCGCGGCAAACGCTCGCGCGTTCCTAGGCTGTTTCTGTGCGTTTCTGTGCTAACGGTCCGGAGCGGCGGACTCACATGCGTGCACATCGCAACGCGATGTAACAACAACGGCAATGAGACGCGACGCGCGGCTTCGAAATGGCCCGCCGCGTGGCTTCGATTTTAGGCGGATCCCGAGTATAGTTGACAGCTCCTCGTATCTGTCACTGCGGCCATCTTGCTGCTCAGAAGATCTCGGCAGACCCGATCTCAGGTCACTAGTCACTAGAAACCCTCAACACGAGGCTGGTTACTGAATTCTAGACCAAATATGGCGGCAATACGAACTTCGAACGACAGGTGCGCGACGAAAAAAATTGTTTTAAATAATAAATTCAGGTTTGCGATGTCAAAAAATTGTGTCGGGTGATTCTTCGATTCATAATTTGTCGATTATAAAAATGAACCAATCAGAAGAAAGTCGGAAGTTTAAACTTCGAGCTGTAAACCTCTATGACAACAAGATAACATCCGTGCCACCTGTCAAAAAGAACTGTAAACTCGTCGTTCGTGATGTGACATATGGACAGTATAAAATAATTTCTTTTTTTTTTAATTCTTTATTTATAAATTTGATTGTATTTTTTACGTTTGAAAATAATTAAATCTGTTAAATCGAAGTAAATTTGAACGTCTTCGATTTTTTTTTAAAGTAAATTTTACGTTTTGCCTTGAACACAAAAACTGAGATTTTCAAAGACCTTTGTTCTCATTTATCTCAAAGTCTGGCATTTAATTATATAAAAGAGCGCAAATGGAACTGCGCTTTCCATTCAAGCGCCACTATAGAGAACGCGACACGCATCTAAGTGATTCACTCTCGCATTTGCATCAATGGGTATGTTGTCGTATGTCACAATCTGAGTCATCACGCACCGTGAAGCGCACGTGTCTCATGCTTCATAAATCAACGATGCGTACAGATACCGCTATTCTGTCTACATTGTGTTCTTTCTTTTCTATCTCAAAAGAAAGTTTAGTTCAATGACCCAAAAAGTGTTGAAACTACATTTTTTTACACACAGACGTTTTTTTTTGCAGAACTTCATTTTAAAAAATATTAAAAAAGAACAACTCACCCGCCATCTGGCCGAGATCGATTGTGTTTTTCGATGTTCTTCGATATTCTATTGTACCACGTTACGCAAAAACTCGTGCCAGATTTATTCCGATGTAATCTGCCATTTGTTGTATTTTGATTGTTAATACAATTACAGAGAAGATCCGACTGTCAAATGGCACAATAACTGCTGACACATTTCAGCGCGTATCGCGCGAGGGAAACTCAACAATTTGCGAACGTGACAATCCGCTGACGCGCGTCAGTTAAACTCGGACTGACGATGCGAATTCGAAAATTCTCGTTGCGCTTGTTTTAGATTCTGAAGATGAAAAACTGCCGGCGACACAATGGAGCGTACGCACCTGTCAACGACGCGCTTCCTTGTGTTGTGCGTAGGTATCGGCGATTCAGCGTCGAGAGCTCAGCAACGTGCAACGGTGCGTGTTGTCCTCTATTTTCAAGTCGCTGATTCACTCCGGTAATCGCTCGCGTCTTATCGCTGAAGACTATCACGTATTGGCAAACGCGCGCGACGAATATTGAAGTGCTTCGCGGCACATCGTGCCGCGCAACATGTGTGCCGCGCAGTTAAGCAATTCATGTGACACACTTGTGAAGCATACACTGTCATGCCAGTGAATAAAACTTCACTTTCTTGTTTTCCTCAAGCATGACTAATCCAAATATTTTTTTTTTACCGATTATTTTTGCTTTGTTGTTCATGAATCGCAAAAAGTTCGAATTTAATTTTCGGCAATTTGATGCCGCAATGCTCGCCGTACGATCCTGTTACAGGGAAGAGAAGAAAAGGCTGTCGTAGGTAAAAAGTGTGTATTTTTATTTATTATTGATTTCAGACATCGAGTTGAACAAGTTGTTTCTACGAACGTAAAAACTTATACACTTATACATTCAGATAATTGATCGCGAAGGAAATTTACATAATATGATGCACTTTATCGATGGTGAGAGGTGACGTAATGGTAAATGAAACGTTGTAAAAGCTGTTCGTTATATCGTATATTTAACATCTCCGCAATTATTTCCTTTGCTGATTGGGCAAAACGTTTCATTTTCAATTACAATTAAAAAAAAAAAGTGCTCATCGCTATTGTATTACATTAAAATAAGTAATTACATTTAAAAAAAGATACTGATAATAATTAGCTGAAACTTAGTTAATTGAAAATTTTCAGGAAACGGTCTTGAATCTTGGAAAAATTAAATTTCGTTTTCCACATAAAAACACACATATCACGTTGGCGATCGAAACTATTTGCCCGATCGAGCTGTTATATTTTATTTCTATATATTGCAACAAGATTCGTAACAAAAAACATAGCTGATACCTGTCGAGAAACTTTCATCATATCGTTGAAAATCGCAAGATCGTTGAAAATTCGAGAGCTACGTGAGAGAATTCGCAGAGCCGTAACTAGAACATAAAATAAAAAGAAATCTCGAGGCGGGGAATGTGTAAATTATTTTATGACATATCTTCGAGTGTTCCTACAAAAATTCGCGGAAAAAAATGTAACGTAGTGAATGTTTTAATCAATTTATAAAAAGCTTCGAAAATCGATGCCCTATAGATCTGAAAGTGAAAATGTTTGCGAATACAAAAAGGTGAAAGGATTCCGGCGCAAATGTGATCCTGACATTCCGTCATTCTCTTTCATTGTTGTGTGGAATCCCAAGGACAGGGTGTGGGATTAATTAGTAAAGCACTGCCTGTGCACACACTTGTGACACAAAAAAAAAAAAAAACGCTAGTTACGGCGCTGCACGCGCGCGCACATACGTGGCAGGCTCAACTAAGTCGTATAAAAAATGCTTCTCTGAGAGACTCTTCATCCGAAGACCAGCTTCGGATAAGAAATCAAAAAAAAAAAAAAAAAAAAGAAAAGCTTCATACAAGCGACTCCTACCGTCCACGTGGGCGCCGCCGTGTTGCACAAATTGACTTTTTTTTTTCCTTTTTTTTTATTTTTCTCATTTTTTTCTCGCGAGAAACAAGCACCCGCATTTTGCATAGCAATTGACTTCGTTAACCGCTATTTGTGTCGCGCTGAATTTACGGCAATTGAGTTTTTTACGTCAGAAATCTTCAACGCGATTTTCTCTCTTTTTCTCGCAACAACTTCGATTAGAGAAATTTAGTTGCTTCTTTTTTTTTTCCAAGAAAATTGCCAATACAGGTGCTTCTCCTCGCTCTAAAACCACATCGCGAAATAAAAACTTAACGATAGTTCTGACAAATCACGCGCGCATCTAAATAGGGTCCTAGGATCGAGACTAGAGAGATTACTCCGATTTCTCTTCGTAATCGCATCTGATCTCCGCTAATTCAAGGTTTCCCAAACTTGAAAAATCATTACCTCACTAGCGCAAAACTGTGCAATTGAAGGTGGTAGTAATTAGATTCGATTAAAGTTCGTATAAGTTTCTTACATTGTATATCCACTGATAGCTCTACACCTCTCTCTCTCTCTCTCGATTTTTAACACTTTATACATTTTTTTTTAATCACATTTTATTTAGAATTTATTGGAAATATTTCTGTTTCGTTGTACGTGCAGTAATGCGGTTTTTGGTAAAACGGACACAGAGCGATTAAGAAATTATACACAACTCATCTCTCCTTATTTTAAGTCTGGGAAACCCCGCGCTAATTAAAGATCGCGCAGGCTGCATTAGCAGACGAGACAAATCGAATTTCGTAATGTATTTTATACAAATACGCCGCGATTTATAAATATACAAAAGCAACAAATATATATATATACCATCGTATCATGTGTGTATATATATAATATATATATATAATGTATATTTTTTTAATATCATCTTGCACAAATGGTACAAAGCCTATTTGTCGTAACTATTACGTTTATAGGATATGATTGCGGCTAAAAGAAACAAACATCGTGTTGTGTTGCCGATCGTCAAAAATCCATTAAAAATCCGTTGCGCGATTTTTGCGGAATGATCTCGTTTTTCGTCGGCGACCGTCTTTGCGATGTCGATCGATCGCGCGACAGATATATGTATGTATAACGCGCTCTTTCCGTCGAGTGCATGCGCTCTTTCGACTTCGATTGTGTCGACGCGATGCGAACTTTGCTGCGACCGCACCGAAGCTGCAAAGCGTTAGCGCTAACTGAATTTTCGCGAAGTTTTCTGCGAGACGGTAACTTGCAAGATTGCCACTCGCAATGCAGTGTTGTTTTTTTTTTTTTACACATTGCGGTTCACAGGGAATCTGACGATGCGTCTTGTGCTTGTAATGTGGTGACGATTGTGTACGCAAAATCAGAAATCACAGCGGTGAATACGAGATATTATTGTTTTCTATTGTTGTTTTATGCGCGAAGAGAAAAGAGAAATTTAGAATATCTCTTCTAAAGTACATATATACCTACACGCATATCCGTCGATCGCTCGCGTGATTCCGAGAGTGCGAAGTTGGCCTCTCCGGAAAGTTGGCGAAGTGAAATTTTAATTGGAAACTTCAATCGAGCATCGCGTTACAGTTACCTCTCTCTCTCTCTCTCTCCGCAACGGAGTTCGCTCCGATCGATTTACAAAGCGACTCGTCACGATATCTCGTGCATATCTCTTTACACACGTCTTTCTCTTTTCTTTTTTTTTTTTTTAATGTTCTCGCGCTTCATCTTTAATCTTTTTTTTTTTTTTTATAATTGATAGGCACAATAAAGGCGTTTTGTGTTTCTGCCAGCGTAAAACGAGAATTACGAACGGTGAAAGTGGGGTCTCGTCGAAAGGGCGATGATGACGATGATTTGTTCTTCTGTGATTGTGACACGAAAGGTGGTTGTGCGCTTTTTGTATATAGATTATAATAAATATATGCTGAGATATATATATATACATATAACTTTAAACAATATAAAATATTTCTTGCAACATGTGACAACGACTCGTAAAAAAACGTAGGATTGAAAGTTAAATCGAATATCGCGAATTTTAAAAAAATTTTAATTGCTCGTTTATGTTTTTTCTCTTTTCCGCGTTGTTGAAAAAAATCAACAGTTCAATCTTGTAACGTGCGCGTAGCCTCGCAGTTGCTATATATTTCTTCACAAATGTGCACATTCGATTCATCTTCCATTCCCGTTTACTACGTAGCGCGCAAGTTGAATAAAAATTCGTCTCTTCGCAAGTAAAAGCGCCGTACGTTTGAAAAAGTGTCTTTATATATAAACATCGAGATACTCGATGATCGTATCAAGAACTCGATCCCGTATCGTGTATAAAAAAGCTCTTTCTCTCTCTCTCTCTCAACACACACCTTGAAAATGAAAAAGTAAAACTTGATCGAATAATTTACACCACCCTGCGTTAAAACGTGCACGTGTTGCAGCGTGTTGTAGGTAGTATGGCAGCTAATTTCTCGCGGTCTACAACATGACCGCAAATATGGCCCATGAAAAATGCAAGAACGCATTAAGTGCTTCTATTTTTTTTTTCACGAAACAACGTTTCCGAGACATCCCGCGGCAGAATGTATTGCTGTAACGCCGTTCATCGATTATGAAACAAACCGCCGAAAGTGTTTCCATTATTACGATTCTCTCGCAGCGCAATTAATTTAAGCGTGGATTATTATCACGTGTATGTATCGATATGAAAAGTTTGATACACAAATGTCAAGCGTTTGCCGATATTTGGCCTTCGGTTTTTCGAAATTTAGTTTCCACTCAAAATATCGTATTTTTTTTTAAGGAAAAAATATCAGTTTTTCTCTGAATATAAAAGCTATTTCAACTCGATTTTCTTTATTTCAATCAAAAGAAAAGTTTTATTACACTTTTTTATCTCTTTCAAGAAAGTTCAGAGTGTCACATTTGCAATAAATCGCAAATTCCGTCTTCGATATATTTGAGTTAAATTTAGATTTATGACAGAGAACGCTTCCGTCTTTTTGTCTTGGAATAAATTAGTCGAAAAATTCAATTCAATATTTAAAATTTAACTAAATTTAATAAAATTTATTTTAAACCTTTCAATTCGGTCAATCGTTCTGATATTTTGGTTTTCACGAATTTATTTGTCCTCTACATTTCAGAGCAACACACACACACACATTGGCATCTGTGCATCAAATGATTCCGACGTAACAGCTAATCGCGCAAGCTCTTCCATAAGGGAAGAGCCTCCTGGTCCTCGTTAAGAGACATAGATGACAAATCGCAAGTCTCGTATAAGTATAATGTCGTTTTCAGACGAAAATCACAATGCGCTTGATGATGTCTTTCTCGCGTAGACATACTAATTAATATATAGTAATACGTCAAATTACTGCGAAAAAGTGTCGCTTCAGTAGCATCGAGAGGATGTTTCTCTTTATTTTTTTTGCTTTTTTTATTTTTTTATTTTTTTTTATTATTTAGGCCTTATCAAATACGTCAAGCAAATCTAACTGCACGTTATTTTTTCTTAACTGCCTATAAATAATCCAATGACCGCGTCTGGCAGACTAACATCAACGAGATTACATGAGAATTGTATGAAAATCCAAAATCTCGCGATTCCTCTTCCGCCGACTCTCCGTCACTATTAATATTTCCTCCTCCTTTTCTGAAAACTGAACTGAATTTCCTCGTGTTCGCCGCGCACTTTCCGCGCGTTTACTTGTCGTCAATTCATCTTTTTGCAATTAGGAAATCGACACCGATGAAACCGATCAGTTCAATTGATTCGTACACGTTTCTCGCGCGATGACGCGTTCCCTCAGGCATTTCGATTTATCTTGCAACAAAATTTTTTTGCCGACTCGCACGTGCGTGACTAGAATTTCTATAAGGTACATATCTATACACGACGTGAAATATAATCGCATATCGTAAGATAAAATTCCGCGATCAATTTTTCCGTACGTAGTTCGCGAGCTTAATGTGTGTACGTGTGTGTTTCCGGATTACCAAAAAAAGCGAGAGCCTTGCTGCTCCGTTATGAGCTCCGACGTTATGTTTCGTCTCGTTCTTTACGATCGTGCACACACGCATATATATATGTATGTACCATTTGATTCACGATCTCGGTGGAATATTATTATCCTCACATTGTCTCGGGTTATGTTAACACACCATCACGTCACGTGTCTTCGCTGTTTCGGCTCTCGCGTGTGACAGAGAGTGCAGGGTTTACGAGATATAATATTATATCTAAAACAACATCTCCGTTGCGATTATTGCAGATGGTGTACTAGTGTGGTAAATACTTGCCCGTTCCACCTTCGCCACGTTATTCGAACACCTCTCGCGTGTCCAGGTCGATTTTTCCGCTCGACAACCGCTTACTCCCGCTCGCGGTGTGTTATGTACAAGGTAATAAGAAACGAGCGCGTCTTCTTTCCCCTTCCCGTGCATATAAATAGACGAAATCCTCTGTGCCTGGAGCTGATACATGACCGCTGTCCAACCAGCCGGATAAATGAGGATGCGAATTAACATGTGCATCTCCAAGCGTCACCCTGCTGAGACGGTGACTGCGCCTTGATTATACTGTCTGCGCCTTCCCTCTCGGAAGCTTCGAACAAACTGGCCTGCAAGAATTTTTCGTTATACCTGAGAGAAAGTTCGGTCCCGTTTCAACTTATGGAATAAAAAAATCAAAGCAGGAAATAGAAAAAAATCCTGTTGGAATTCCTTTCAACTTGTTTGCGAACATTTAAAAAAAGATCAGAACATATATAAATTACCTTTTTTAAATCATGTGACGGTTGGAATTATTTTCAATAGACGGATATATTTTTCGGAGAAAAATATAATAGAGATGGTTTTTTTTTTGTAATAACAAAGTAAACGGGAATAAGTCTTACTCGACGACCCCGTTGTTCCCGTATCCTTCTGGCCAGAGTGAGAAAAGCTTCCTCGATGTTGATGTTCTCCTTGCACGATACCTCGAAGAAGGGCATGTCGAAGTTCTCTGCGATTTTCTGACCTCTCTCGGCGTCGACCGCGCGATGCGCGGTAGCGTCGCATTTATTCGCTGCCAAAACTTTTACTACGTCCGGTGACGCATTCTGTCAATGCAAACGATGGAAATTGCTCGTGATTCATTCGCTGTATTGTACATTCATTATACATATACCGACTCCGAGCCGGTCCGTGGAAAAACGCGGTTTCTTTGTAAAATATATCAATAGCTGTCTGTGCGTAGACGAAGTAAATTTTTTACAATGTAAAAAATTTATGAAACTAAGAAACTAACTTTAAATTTATGAAACAAAGAAAACGTTTTGCAGAAACTAATTTAATTTGTTAAACGCTAGAATTTAATACGCTTAAACGGCCGCGTTTTCAGTTTTCACAACACGTGGATAAATTTTTTAAACGTTCCCTGCCAATATTTTTTCTCCAATAATTAAAATGTATGTAACTTTCGACGATTAACAAGAGAGAGAGAGAAAGAGAGAAAGAAATTTCCGTTAGACACTTTGTTAGAATTTAAATCCTTGTCAGAGCAGTCTTTTTAAACGCGGCCACTTAAGAATTTATACGGGTACATGAACGCGGTCTTTTTCCAGTTCATAACATTCTATCTTTAGAATCGACTTCAATCTTACTTCTTGAATATTTCGCAGCCAGTAAGACAGATGGTTGAAACTCTCCAAACTAGTGACATCGTACATCAAAAGGATACCCATGGCACCGCGATAGTACGCCGTTGTTAAAGTTCGAAATCTTTCCTGGCCGGCGGTATCCCTTTAAAGATACACAGATATATTTCCTGCCGCTATATCCTCGTCTTTTTTTTTGTACGAAAACTGGTCATTTTACATTCAAATTGTGTTTTATGGAAAAAAGACTTTTCTCAGAAACTGTTCTTATTGATTAATTTTCCAACGTGACTCTTTATCGGAATTAATCGAGATCACTTGTTCATCGAAGATATTATATAGTTTTAAATAGTACTCACCAAATTTGTAATTTAATCGGTGTTCCGTCTAAGTTAATAATCTTCTGTTTGAAATCGATACCTGCACAGATACATTTGGGTTTTTTTTTTTTCTAATACGAATAATGCTTACGTCTCTTTCATATTAATACATAAAATTAAGTAAATGTCGTAAAATACTTAAGTAAATTGCGCCTGAGAGTGTACATTACTTTGTTTACGTTTGTGCGAACTGTCACGCGAACTATCGCTAATTATTACGTAACTGTTGCGATAATTTGCACGCAAGAGTTTCTTCGTGTGTTCTCGTCGCGCGCACAATTAAAATTATTACTTTTTTTTTTTTTTATCCATATGGAAAATCATCAAATATTACTCGAATATAACAACACACTGGAAACAAACGATGCTCGAAATGAAGACTGTAAAATTTTTATTTTTACACGTCCGCAAAAATGTGTTTCCTCGATGCGATATAAAGTACGGCAATTTATATCGGGAAAAGCGTCGCGTAAGAGCAGAGTCCGGTCTAAATTTAAAATTGAAATGTTGTACAGCGAAACCTAAGACACACTCTCTGGGGCGGATGCAACCAATAATCAGCTGATCGATGCTGTCGATGGTCAACACACATTTTATGAAATACATAATTAATTAAATAACTATGGCAACAAGTACATCTAAAAATTCAAATAAATTCTTACAATAAACAATTTTTATACCAACACGTAAGCGACACGCGTATGCTTTATATGTTAAAAGAATTGAGTTTTCAATTAACAAGCGGCTATTCATCAAACACACAATTAATACAATATTTAAAAACTAAACTGAAGATGATTTCTTTTGATGACACACGGAGATTTATGCTCGAACAAACATGATCTCATCTCGCAGCAACAAAGGGTTAATCGACTAATCGTCGATATGAAACGATACACGCGTTCGTTCGAGAAGAAAATAAAACGTGGCGATTAATTGTTTTAGAAAAAAAAGAAACAAAAGTTGTCACAAAGCAAATTCAACTGGCACCGAAGATGCGTTGATCATTTTAACAATGAGCCACTGAAACGACTTGATTTATTATTTAGCACCCCACTTGGAGTAGCTGTCAGCCACAGGTAAAACGGAATATACCCGGTGTGTGTCACGCAGATTTATTTGTTTTTCTCACCTATTGTCGAGATGTACGTGTCGTAGTACCGTTCGTCGCAGTAGCGGTGCACGATGCAGGTCTTGCCGACGTTCGAGTCGCCCAGCACCAGGACCTTGTACGTGGCTGCGAAATCCAACGCCATGTTGCAACGTGAATACTTCGGGGTGGTTTTGAACTGTTGTTGGGTCGACAACAGAGTCGTCGGCCGGGGGTTGTTCTTCGCGGACGCGTTGCGTTCTCCCGGGGTGGGGGGAGAGGGTGGAGGATCGATTCCAGGCCTGCGCTTTGGTCCCCCCTCCGCACAGACGCGGGGGGTTAAAGGTGTCCTCACAATCGTGAGACTTTTCGTCGGTCATGCGCGGCTTTTACAAGGGTAATATGCAGCGAGGTGCAGCGGGCGCGTGGTGTGAGATGCGATGTAATGCGTGCGTATGTGGACGACACACGTGGAACTGTGTGCGCGTCGCGTGTGTACGTGTGAAACAGATGTGAGTGCTTACACGCTGGTACCGTCGTCGGCACGCGGAAAGAAGATGAAGTCGAAGATCGACGAAGACGACGACGGTGTCTACGGGGAGCAATATGCACTATAGCAGAGCCATATATGTACATGCAGTATACAGGAGGACACGGGAAGACTTTCTCTCTTTTCTTTTTACGTTTTTCTCCCCGGATATTTCGCGTCCGAGTCTTCGCTCTCTCTCTCTCTCTCTCTCTCTCTCTCTCTCTCTCTCTCTCTCTCTCTCATGTATAATAAAACTTCGTGCGTCTTGCCGAATAATTCGATCTGACGACAGCAATTCGAGAATCCGCAGGAAGATACGCGCGCAGAACGATATAATATACGTGCAGTGAGGATGTTAAACATAATTTAAATAATACACACGTGATATTGGAAATTATATAGGCCGGTTTTTTATTGTATTGCATTATCGGACTATCTACATATTTTTTTTCTGATCAAAGTTTTTTCAATATATGTATATACATATGGATAATTGTATATTTCTCTTTTATACAATTAATAAAATATCGGAATTTAATTCGTAAATTTTGCGGTCGTTAGACCATTTAATATTCTACATGTAACACTATTTTGTCTTTTTTTTTTGCGACACAAGATTTTGTTTCTCATCTTTTTTGTCAGATCTATGCTGCAATTATATGTATAATAATTCCTAATCATATAAAACGACGTAATGCATACAACTATTCAAATACTTTTCGGAAATGGCTTTGTCACGCTATATGTTCTACGATATATTGTATATATTTTCTATAAGAAATGTTAAATAGATAACAATAACAAAATCGGTTTTGATGCTTCGATAAATGCAAGCTGCGTTTTAAGTTTCTTAAATTTTCTCCGTTTCTTTGTAAATTGTTTCGCAGTTTTTATCTAGAATACCTAAGATATGTAATTCTGCCACATAAACAATATCGCATGTAAACCGCGTTAAAGGTTCTATTAATAAAAATATAAGCTTATAATAATTATATATATACGAGATTAGAGGTAAGAGAGATCAATAAGTTAATATTATACATTATATGAGACGATAAAAAACTAGTTTGCAAATATATTGTTCGCAAATCGATATATATATATATATTATATTAATATTAAATTACTTAATTTGTTTCAAATATAAAATACACATTTCTGAATTTAACGAGAACAATTGCTTCTGTTGTTATTACGCAAAATCCGGGTTTTGTTTTGCAATTACTTATCTGCTTATTTAACCAGAAATAAGTATGTAAATGATATATGTTACGTGTAGGCACTTTGAAAAGCATATTATAACTTGTATGAGAACACTCTATTTTTTGGTTAGCATTTTTTGTCTGCAAAGTTGTACAATCCTGCGAGTCGTCATAATAACGTCAATATTTGTACAAACTATAAATCTACGTGATATGTTTGAGAGTTCGCACTTAACATAATAACAAATTTAATATTTAGAGTAAACTTGAGAGATGTTATTTCGCTCGGAATTTCCTCAGCAGTCTCTTTGTAACCTAGTTTAAATTATACAATGATTTTAACAAAACATCTTGTACTTGACACAGTTTTCTTCGCTAATCTCATAAATTTCACACGAAATGTGTGCTCACGAAGAAAACATTGCGAACTTATAAATATTACAGGTATTTCATAAATAAAATATAATAAATAATATAAATAAGTTTGTGTACAAAAACGAAATAACAAGGTACGAACGTTGAACGAAGATGTGGTAACTCGAAAAGAATAAAGACAAGCAAATTGCGTTTCATTCGAGAAATGCTTTTGCACAAAGCATTTGGTTTTCGGTAACGATATAATATATCACAACGCATGGGTTTTTTTTTCACGTGGAATGTATCTGTGTGATATCAATAAGATTTTTTTTTTTTATACAGTTTTCCTACGGACGAAGTAACTTTGGCGTTTTGCGTTAGACCGAGTTTCACATTGCGGATTGCCGCATTGAGGAAAAACACGACCACCAAGAACGGAGGTCATCCTCGTGTTAGAAAAAACGGGGTTAATCTTACATTATATGCTCTTTCCAACAACAATATTATCGAGTTACAGTAAAAATGACCAAATGCATAATCCAAATGCTACGATACTTGACGTGTACGCTAACGAATTAGGAAGATGGATGGTGTAAGCGCTCTCACATTTAATCAGCCACAACGGAACGGCAACGTGGAGGATATCCGGAATCATGAACCCCAGATCGCGTATAACCTTTGTGTAAATTAAACAGACACATTAAAAGAGAGAAACGTCTCCATCTCGTATATTTATAATATATTTGCGAATGCTTACCTGGTGCGCATGACCTTCTCCCCTGACGACATTCACAAAGAATTGATCCCATCCACCAGCCGTAATATGCAGAACGGCTATCGCGACTATGCCAAATACCTTCCTGTGAGTTATGGGGTTCTTCCTGTCCGCCAGATGAATGACCCAGACGGTGGATATCAACTCGGTGATGGTAAAGAACAACTGATGGTACCACTGGGAGTAGAAGTCGTCGTTCCAGTAATTAATATAAACCCACCACGAGTAGTAATGGGAGAACAGAGCGGTCGAAAAGAGGAGCATCATTGACTGTCTGAGTCTCTGTTTGATCGCTAACCTCGTCAGATGCTTCATCGTTTCGTAAAGCGCTATTATCCCGACGACAATCAGCATCCATATTTTCAGCATGTTACTCGTGGCGTTGAAGTACATGTGCTTGTAGGGAGCAATGCCAGATTCGTACGAGCCTGCAACAGAAATTTAAATGACGCGATCAAAATGTCTGTCAGATCTTTTATTGACAATTTGACAGAACATTTGAATTATATTTGCTGATCTTACCCTTAAAAACGGTGTCCCAACACGAACAGGAGCAGTACCGCTTGTCCACGACTCTCGAATACTCTTGCCAGAAATAATACAAAGTTGCGATTTGCAGCGGTGGGATTGTCAGAGGTCCCAGGATGCCCACGAATTTTGATCCACACGTTGCGGTATTTTTGCACATAGCACGTCTTATCATCTTCAGTACAGCCATTGTGTTTAATTTAATATATTGAGAACAGACAGAAGAGGGAGGAATATATATACTTTTTTGAAATTTTACTGCTCATGAATAAACGCAATACTCTTTGCCAAATATACACAATGCTGCTCTTTACAGATAACAGCGTTAATACAGCAACCGTAGTATGTACGTAGCACTCTGCATTGGCACTTGAAATTTTTTGTTAAGTACAGATTAAAAAACATAGAACAGTAAAACTATGTGCTTTTTTGTACACAATTCTGTAAATACATGTGACTCCAACTTTCACTTAAAAATACAGTTTATATAAACAATATATATATATATCTCTCTCTTGTAAATCTCTGTATTAGTTTTTTTTTTTTTTTAATGCAAAAGTATGAGGATGTTTCATTAATATCTCAGAATTAATTAACGTACAAAAACTAAGTAACAAAATTTCTATCACGTGATAAACATCTCTTAAAATTTTCTACATCAACCAGTCTTTCGGATGTTAAACGCCAGATGATACAAACAAAAAACTTTGAACAAAAAACCGTTTTAACACATTATTTATTTCAACAACTCGTATTTTCACGCAGTGCGCATTATTGCTCCAGTTGCTCCCATGGCGCCCACGACAAACTGCGGTGTGTGGAAGTCGGAATGCCTTGGTTGTTACGTCATGGCGAATTAACGTTTATTTATTGTTTAAGCAACGGCAGCGGGCTGCGTGAGCAGCCGTTGTCGGTTGCTCGCCGAGATAACACCCTCGCCTTCACATGTCAACGAAGTTGGACGACTTCACGAGCAGATCTTTAACAAAGAATGAACGACCTCGTAAACAGTTTCCTGTAACAAGGCGCCACCTGCGCGCTCTAAGTTGGGTATATCAGATTCACTTTGTGAATGAGAATCGGTTGAATGATCCAAAAAATAGATGCTGTCCGACTGCGGATTGGAATCAGATATAATAATATATGTTTTTATTGATCACTTGAATGCATAATGTGTGTTGCGTAATGTACATCATAAAAAAAAATTCACAACACGATTAAAAATTAATTTGTTCGTCACAGCATTTGCTGTGTTAAAAAACATTATTAAATTTTTGTAAGATAATGCAATATAGAAGATATTTATAGTAGATATCAAAGAAATTGAATTTGTTAAATGAGGATAAGAAATTTCATTGAAGTAAATACCGGTAACTGTTAATTCAGTATTCTGTATCTCTGTGATGTGATGTGATCAATAATTACAAAATTATATTTATATATATATATATTATATTTATATATACTTATCACAATTTTTTTTGTGTTCTACAGTAAATTATATAGTAAATTTTTAATTTAAAACTTTTTCCTATTTATGTTAACAATATAAATTTAAGATTAAAACATTAAAAAACTTGCAAATCGTACCTGAATATTGCCATGATTTAAACTCAGCTTGTTGCCGTTAATTTTAACCTCTTGAATATACAAAAAACCTCTTAAATAATTGTTCTTCGTAAGAAATATCACTTCGTGTAACGATATATCACGTTGTTTACAGTCTAGACACAATACAGTTTTATTTTAGACTAATTTTATTTTAATTGTTCTATTTTTGTTAGAAGATTCAGACGCAAACATGCCACCGAGGTACGAAACCAAAAGCTTTCGTTTGTGTCATTGTTGCTACAAGTGGCGTTGCCAATGTCTAGTGCCACGAACAAGGAAGCCACATCCTCCGTTTAACAGCGGGACGAAGCAACGCGACACGACAAGTTTGCATCCTAAACTGGTAGTGATCCCGGCATCACCGCCCGTGGGTTCCTACAATCCTCGACTAGTCGAGCGCATACCCGGAACTATTAGGTTTAGACATCGAACTCTTTATTTAAAAATATAATTTTCACAGATTCTAATATAGAGAAAATAAAAAAAAAAACTACAACTTAGTTGGAAGAGACAACAAGACGCAGAAGATTTCTCCGCCACAGTAGGCGGCCTGATCAGAAAAAAAGAAGTCGCATTCCAAAGATTCCTGATGAAAACTGGACTTGGGCCAGGAACTCACGAGATACTTCGTTGGCCAGAAAATATTTTGGAAGCTCCCTGTAAAACCTTGCGAGAAGACGTTAAGTTTGGCACCGTTCCGCGGTTTGAACCGGCTTATAAATCCACCACACCCGGTCCAGGTCAATAAAATTTGTCTTTAATTATCAGAGAACAATATCAAATTACTTCAACACAGTATTTTTTGTGTATACATTGAAGAAGTGTTTGTAGTAAATTATTCTTAAAAATCAAATGCTCAATATTTCTCACGTAATCTGCTTTCGATGTTTCATAATCCTTTGTATAACAATCCCATTATCAGTTTATTTTCTTCCCAAGGATACACGTTAAGAACGCATAATCCGTTTTACTACTTGGAACAAAAAAAACTAAGAGGTTTTTCTCAAGTACCTACCTTTGAATTTGACGGCCTAGCACCCAGATTTCGAGAAATAAAGAAAAGTTGGTCCCTAGCTTGCAACAGGTACAAAAAGAAGAATTTGACACCAGGATATCTGTTTACTATTTTCTTTTAAACCGTCTTTTATCATTTTTATACAATGTGCAACTCTCACTCGTATATCGTCAAATAATTTGAAAAATTACAAAGAAATTTGTGCCTAACAGATACAACGTAAAGCATCCAACCTCGTTGCAGGCTTTTCTCGAAAAGGTCACAAGCAAAAGAGGACCTTACGATCTTTTCACAGGTGTGACAAAATAATATTTTTGAGTATATTTTTGGTACATATGTTTAATAAATTTCTTCCGTAAATAATTTCTATTAAACTTATTTTACGTATGTTGCGTATAGTTTTGTATCTTTTATCAAAACTTGTATTATATGTGTTGACATTAAAAAATAACGTAATATTAACTGCGATATAAAAAAGTAATAAATAAAAAATATATATATATATTTATTTATAAGGACCGAGAGATGAGAGTACCATCAGAGGATACTGGGCACGCGCAAAAGTACAGGATTATGACGATTGGCCACGGAAATTGCCAAGTGAAATGGAGAAGCTTTCGAGCAAATCAAATTATTTCAAAGGAAAGTGGTCTACCAATCCTAGGTATGTTAAAATTAGTTAGTTAAAAGATAATAATATATACACGTATTTTTTCAATTCATAAATCTATGAGAAGAAAATTATATGCAAAGAAGTTATTATTTGGAAAGAAATAAAACTGTTTTCGGTTTTAAAGATTCACCAAAAAACCGGTCTCGAGAATAATGTTGCAAGATATCAATACGTGTTACAAGGATCCCGGTCAACCGGGTCCCGGTCATTATTATCTTCGAGCACCAGGAAAACCGAGTTCGCTGAAAAACTATCCCTTCAACAGCAATATAGAATTTGTACGACCACTTCCATCAAGAGAATTTCTTCCTGGACCAGGTAGATATAAGATCAAAGAAGACTATCGTATAAAAGGATCCGGATGGACGTGCGTTTTCAAAAGCAAAGTGCCCAGAACAACGATTGGTTTTGCTGCGCCGTCATATAATAACTTTTAATTTATATTAATTCATAAAATAACTTTTAATTTTTCTATGAACATTACACACACGGCAAGAGAATATCTTAGATTATTAGAATGTATTTTTAATAAAAGAAATATTTTTAAAAAAATATTCAACAGGAATAAATTTAATTTTACACATAAAATTGTGAATATGCACAAATAATTAAACAATTAAACTCGAAACTCAAAATTTCGCGTATGTGTGATTAACAGTCGCGTAAAACTTTAATTATTAATCACACAATTCAAACGGTTTGACTCTTCGGATTTTCTTTGGTGATATAAAAGTGAAAGTATGTCAAATGTTTCGTGATAAACTAACATTGTCGTGACGTGCAGAAGTGCATCGACAAATTAACAGAATGTCTGATACATTACACGATAATAAAGCTTTCAAATTTCTTCCGAAGTTTTGTGATATTTTTTCCCGGGTGTTTTTTTCTATTTTTAATTATTTAAAAATACAAGAGGACTTGACGGTGCTATATACAACTTCCATATTTTATCGGTTTACTATGCAATTTTTTACGCGAAGGCAAACTCGCAAATTCGCCATTAATTACCGAGTGGAAAACGAAAATTGCATCGCTGTTAATACGCCGATAAAGTTGCATCGGGATGAATCGAGGCTTTTGGTTAATCAAATTTTAACACTTTGCTCGAATCTGCAATTAGAAACAAAAAGAAGATCGATATATCGATATGCCATATTATGATGTTTGCATAGACAAATCTTATTCCTGCTCAAAACGCTACTTATTAGTATAATAGTACTACGTTTCGCGTCGGTCGCGCGCAACTTTATTGCGCGTGAATTTGACGCGAGGCACTCTACCGTGCCTCTTGATTTCATCGGTCACAAAGCGTCACGGGGGTTGTCCCGTGCAAAGTCTATATACGTGATTGCATAATGGCACCTGTCCGCGCGATGAGACCGACATATGCTCCACTCTAATTCAAAGATCCAACGATCACCGTGATTTATCGCGTGGATTAGTCCGAGCGGCGTGCCGACTCGTTGTTTTTTCCTTCGACGGTGTTCCTCGAACGCCGCGAGATTTCGTGCCAGCTGGGGAACGGTAACAGGAGCCCCCACGAGATAATGACGCGCCTCTATAGCGATTATCTCCGGCGCTGCACCGAATGCATAATTCATACGTGAACACATGAACTTTGAACCACATCGCGGCGCATCCCATATATACGCGCTCTGCACACGCGCGTAATTGCATTTAACCGTTTTTCAACAACCGCCTCCTTTGTTTTAATTCTTACCGCACACGTCATTCGTTTGTTACAGAACGCCCCTCGAGAAGGGCTCCTTAATTGCCGCAATAAATCGAGACGAAATTTATTGGATCTTGTGATCGTGACGCGCTCTCGCGACGCGGCTAAAAATCGCTGCAGCATCTGCGGCAGCAAAAGTCGCGCTTATGCAACTTAACCTGGTGCAACGAGTGAATCAATGAACCGCGCGAAAGAAAACCTATCCGAAAAAGGTCCGAAAAAAAAAAAGAACTAAGAAAGGAACTTTTACTTGCAATTAGATAACGCACGCAAATTATGTGTTGCTGTGCAACGCGACGCGAAACACAATTATCGCAGATATCTTTTAAAATTTTCTCCTTAAACCGATTACACGTTAACTTGAGAACAAGAAGCGGACGCTGCTGAGCAATAAAAATTTTTTTAGAGTAAAGATAACAAGGAGAGAATTATTTTTTTTTTTTTCTAATAAATTACGCAACACACAGTATTTACTTATGCAAGAATTACGAGTTGCCACGCCTGTATTTTAACTCGCGGGAAACAACATCGCACGCGTATAGAGGATAAAAAATGAGAAAAATTTCTCGCAGAGTGCCATATGGCAGATAATTTTGTAGATTGATGGAGGATTTCACGGAGCAACTGACACCAGTGCACGCGTTCCCAGAACGCGGGCGCTACATATATATATACACGTATATAACTATTCAACGCTTGCAGTGTAGGACGCTCGCATTAGTTACAAGGGCGAATTAATCGGGATGCAATTAGGCGTTAATAACTTTCTAATTTACGGTCGACACCGACGCGTCTCTCGCAAGAACGATCTATTCCGCTTTAGGTTCGTTCACTTCTGTGTTGTAAGTAAGATAAACCGCAATAAATATCGAACGATGTCTAATCCTTTTAAACAGAACAAATGATATATTTAATTTCTCGATATTAAATTAAATTACTATATTTGCTCTTTACGATTGTGTTAGTTATGTTTTTGTTTTGTTTAAATTATGTGTTTTGCACAAAATCGACGGATAATTGCACGTTTTCAAAAAAATAATTTAATAATCTTCTGTAATAATCTTTTTTTTTTAACTTTATCTCTACTATCTTTCTTCTATTTTCAAGAGTAACCTGATAACTCTATAGTCTATTAACACGCGGTTACAATTTCGAATTAATGTGTAAGGTGTATAAAGTTAAAATCATTTTCAATGTGTGTATTTATACTGTTTATATAAATTGGCTGAAGAGAATCAAAATAAAATAATCGTTTCACTGAACTTTCCCTTTACATTTAGAAGTATAAATTTAATTTTACAATAAGTTAATTATTAATCACCGGCGGACTATAGCTGTCTGGTCAATTTTGTTTTTAAATTTATTTAAGCTTTTTTTTTTTATTAATTCTTCCATTTTATTTGCTTATTTTCCGCGTTTTATCTCGCTTTTGATATCCAAAATTCGTTCTCTTTGTATTTCTCACACAAATCTTCGAACAGTAAACTCGAAATATAATCTTTCAAATTATGTTAGGCACTTACTGTCAGAATATTTTCAAACACTTAGGAAACGTCTTAATTTCGTCTCGCTTTAGTTTGCAAGAGCACCTTCTCGTGAGACTTCTCGAAGTCTTTATTTGCCCTATTTCTCAGGT
Organism: Pseudomyrmex pallidus; assembly: GCA_014825455.1. Classification (NCBI taxonomy): domain Eukaryota; kingdom Metazoa; phylum Arthropoda; class Insecta; order Hymenoptera; family Formicidae; genus Pseudomyrmex; species Pseudomyrmex pallidus. The sequence continues at coordinate 10,211 of QVNV01020398.1, read as the reverse complement.
AAAAAATTTCTTTTGCTTTCGCAAAAGCGTCGCATATGCTAAGAAGATTTTCCCCTCGTTTCGCTTTTCAGCCGTACAACCGAATAATTTCATAAATCACCACAAAGGAAAGATGCATTCGTACAGTGACCTTCCGTGTCCCTCGCTACTGTTTACTGATAATGAATTGGGAAACGGAAAACGTAAGATCCTTGGTTGATCGGACATTGTTTGTGACGTAAGTACAGATTTTTTTTCTTCTTGGTGTACTTTTTCCTATAAAGATGTTTAACATCTCAAGGTTTTTTCTTTATTTAAAACTTCAATTTTTTTCTCAAGGATAAAGCACGCACGCGTTCTTTTATATATTAGAATACCTACTAGTGACCTAAAGACCTAGAGACTTCAAGGTCTTCATTTTTTTCCCAAAAAATATAAAGATCTGTAATATCTTTCTCTTTGACGTGTTTTGTTATTTACAATGGCACATCCATCTGTCAAAAGCCTGTATTGAATTAATATTTTTGTCACAGAGACACGGTCTAGTAAACCCCCCTGCATTTTTGTACCCGTGCGAGTTATAAAAGGGCATAAATTTGACAGAGACCAGACTCAAACTTTGGAGAGTATCCCACTGATCTACATTTCCGAAGGCCACGAACGTTCTCATCACAGCGGGATAACCGGAAGCGTATAACTAGCAAATTTCTATTATTGTACAGAATAATGAAATGATGATTCTTCAAGGTAAAATTGAGTGAAAACAGTTGAAGTAAAACGTATTCTGAAGATACTATATAAATCACGTCGCGTCAATTCCATAGAAATTAGAAATTTTTCGTAGATCGAACGTTGAACCAGACCTTGAAACTAAACCTTCAGATCCGGCCATGGAAATATTATAGACACGGCGAACGTACGGAAACTCGATCGAACGGAAGCGGCGGTCACGCACTACGCACAGAAGATTACTGATGCACACGTGCCTTTTGTGAAAAAATTCCGGCTCATCGGTTCCCGGGAAGGCCCCGCCATCGAGGGAGGAGGTGTGATACGTTACAGCTGGTTAAACAGCTGCGGGGTGGAAGGATAACCGTGAACGTCCGCGACAAATTTTGGCAGCAGCTTTCGGAAAGACCGCGTATATATGAAATCGGAGGAGACTGGTTCTCTTTTTTTTTTTTTCCCCGTCTCGTTTGAATATATGTATTTCTGGATGTTCGCGCGCGCGAGATAAGATCAATACGTTAAATTACGCGATAAGTTATCGGTAAAAGATCATCTCCGGGATAAATAAATTGTTCGATTTTTACGTACAGTCTGCGACGTTTGAAACGATTCAAAAATATCGAATAGTTTTCTAATTATTTTAAACAAGTGACTTTAAATTTGTAAGTTATTAGAGCTTGAAAATCAGTGACATATCCACAACATCTATATAGATAATTAACGAACGTATAATAGCACAAAACTAATGGAAGGCTGTAATTTCGACGAGATTGAGAACAGTTGTGAGAAACGCTCTCTTTGTTTCCGTACGCTTTAACCACGTCTTAACGAACTTCGATAAAATAGTAATATTAAATTAAATTTGCGAACGCGAGGTGTGTGTACGATTACGTGTGCGACACGTGTGTACGACATCTTATTTGATCTCACGCTGACGACTTTTCTTACGTTCATTATTATGATATTGCTCGTTTGAATCTCTATCAACTTAACAACGCTGTGACCGCGGTCACCTTGTGTATATTTAACACTTCGACTCTCTCCGACAATTATGATACCGTCGTTAAATGGGTTTTATCTTAATCGAGTGCTCTTGTTGTTTTAAACTTAAATGATTTCGTCCGTTCGATATTCAATTAGCGTGCAGATTACCGTTTCTTCTTTTTTGTTTTTATTCATGTGTTAAAAAGTAATTATTATTATGCGCCGCGTGTAATCAAATAATAATTTGGAACCTCTCGTCTGTGTCTGAGGAAAGGGAAGTAATTTACTCGAGAGAGTCTAGAACAGCACAGATGTACATACATGTATAAGTGCGTTCTCTTAAGAGATACGATATAATAATAAGATAGAGAGATGATTAATTACATTTAGTTTTGAGAGATGTTCGTTTCCCAGTCGCAATCCACGTGGATAATAATTTCGCGCTTGTATGTAAAACAAGTACAGTTTCGCAACAGTGGATCGTTATTTCGATAACGGTAAAACACGAAAATGTGATATCCCAACCGTTCGTCTATCTCGAACGAACGCGGCTGAAGAAAAAACAATCTGTCGAGTCAGGGATTTCGAAAACGACGGGGCGAAGTTAGTTTTAAAGGAAGCCGCAACACCGGTAGCCGCGTTACTACGCTCACCGGCTTATACACACACGTGCGTTAGATTACACGTGGATCCTCGTTGAGTCGCGTGACATCAAACCCTATTTCCACGATGTCTGCACAGTTAATTATCGCCTATTGTAATGGGCCCGCGGCTTATAATGCTAAAAAGAAATTGTAACGTACACCGTAAAAACATTGTGACGCCATGTATCAGATTGTCACAAAGTGTAATACGCTTGGGAGAAGACAATATTTTCCGACAAACATGCGGTAGATTTAATTTATTCGAAGTGCAAAGTTAAAACGAAACAAAACTCGAATAAAGTAAAATTGTTTTATTAATTAATTTATTATAATATTAATAACTGCGAATGTGATCAACTGCAAACAATGTGAACTACCGAAATGTCACACTTTCAAAGAGATTATTAAACAAAAAATCTTGAAAAACGTTCAAAATCTATTTTAAAAAATTGCTTGCAGACTGCTTGTACATCTGCATGCTGTAAAAGAGAAAGAACTGCAATCTGTCAAGATCAAAGGAAAGAAAAAGAATAATTGCCAAAAGCAAGTACTTCTAAGCGCATAGAAAAACTCTCACAAGAGTTTTAAAAGAAAAAGAAACGCAAAGTAATGACTGCACCATGTATCACTTCTCGGGTTTCCAAAACTTAAAAACCGAAAGAAAGATACCTTATTTATGTTCTTCATATATTTACACGGAAGCTATAAACATAATCGTAAAAATTATTCTTACTTCAAACAAAAGATTTCTTGTCATTTGTTATTTCCAATATTATTATTTTTTTTTTTTTTTTGTGTACTTTTTACAACGTTTTGATTATAAATGTTTCGTGTAACTATCCAAATAATTTGTGCATCTAAAGATTAATCACCACACAACTACGTTTCTTTTCTTTCTCAAATCATAAACATCGAAAAGGAATAACAGCACGAAAAGATCAAAGAACAGATTTACAAAATTGTTTCTAAAATGTATGAGCGGAAATGGTGATTTCATAAATATAAGCGGGTAGAATTTTCTTTCTATCTCTATTTTTTCTCACTTACGGCACGCATTTACGTTATGTGCAGAAAAATATAATAAGAGTCTACAGTCACATATAATAAAATATAGAAAACAAATTGTACGTGTAAAACAAAACGGCAGCAATAATATCAACCAACTTGAAGCGACACAACAGAGCTTGTGTAATTCCGCTTGTAAATTTATTAACTTGGGAAGAGAAATTAGGAGAAAGAGTTTAGTTTTTTCGTATATACTAGACGAGAACAAATCGTGGAATATATGTACATATATTACAATGATTTCTTATATACAGAATGCCGATCAAACAGCGTCCAAACGTGGTCCAGTACTGTGTGAGCTACGAGTTTGAAATCTCTCGACCTTGATGTTCTGCTGTATTCTTGAGAAAACTCGTAAATAAAAATACCCGAGGATGACTAAGTCATACTTTGCAGTTTGCAGCATGTTATACAGGAAACTGTCACTTAGAAAAAACTTTTTCTCTCTTCTCGAGTTCTTCTCTAGTTCTATCGTGAACTACTTCCTCGAAAAGATCGCATTTCAAATAAAACTTATCTAAACAAAATCAATTCTCTTCTTAATGTAAATTCGAAAGTTTAAAATAAGAATTTATTTGGGACAGAGTTGCGTGTGAAGACCAGTACGCCACAACATATCGATGTTGCGACCGACAGTCGATTTGCCAAACGTGATTTATCATTTCGATAAACGCGGCGTTTAGACGGTTTTACCGCACGACAATATGCACGCGACATACGGAAAATTTCGAGATTTACGGCTTTTAAGTGCGCATTCGCCGCCGCAACGTTCGCGACGAGGTCTCTCTCTCTCTCTCCTCTTTGGCGTGATTCCTTTTCTCTTTCTCAACCCGCGTACCAACTCTATGCTTTGTGAATGCGAAAAAAAAGTAAAAATAAATAAAAATAAAACGAAGAATCGAGGAAGTCGTATTTCCTACCAGGTGAAGGCCCCTTTGAGGATACCGCAATCGCGCCTCACGCGCCGTATTTCAATTCGGAGTTAGCAAATATCGTTCCACCTTTGATCGCGTTTATACAAAAGAGTTGACCGGCCGTAAAACAAGCGGCAGATCACACGTGGGCCGCACGCATATCATTTCGCGTGCGTTGTGTTTGGCTTTATAGCGACGTGAATGCCGAAGCGATTGCGAAGTGGTTTTCGTCGGGAAATAGACACTGGAAGAGTGACAGGAGAGAAAGGAGAGAGGAATAAAAAAAAAAAAAAAAAAAAAAAAACTAGTTCTCTTTTTTTAAATGTGATTTCATGACGCAAGAAAGCGCTGAAAAGTGTAGAGATTTCAGACACGATAATGTCAAGTGAAACTTCTTCTAACGTTATGTAAAAATGAACAGATCATTTTTCTCACAGCACAGACTAATCTTTTATTGAATTAAAGGAAAGCTAAACTGTCATGCCAAATTAACAGACACAATAGTTGCGAGATAGATCAACTATAATTTTAGACAATTATTGTCTATTAACAAAATGAAAATTATTATTATTAAGAAAATTATTGTACGCATTTAACGCGCAGCGTAGACTTCCGAATGTAGACACATCGTTGATCCAAACGTTTATAGATCCAATCAAGCTCGCAATGCGTCTTGCGATCTTGTTGTTTCAAAATGGCGTCGTGCGAGGCACAGCTCAACAAAACTTTCTCGCCAAGAAAATCGCTATTGACAAATGGTCCGGCCGCGAGGATCGGCGAGACCGAGGATCATCAACACAAGAGGTGTTCGAGCCGCCAAGATGACGCGGATGAAAAAAAAAAGAGATGGGTTGGCGGAAAGGAGTGAAAAGGGGAAAAGGATTGGTGGCGATCTTTGACGTGATTCCCTCCGTGAAACCGAGACGAGGGGGGTACGAAAACACCCACGTCTCGGAATTCATCGGCGTCGTGCGGCCCCGAAGTAGTGGGGCCTGTCAGCCCGCCTTCAAGTCACGCCCACACTTCATTGCGCCCGACTGTTGCACACCTGCCTGATGGTGGGGTGCGGAGCGGTTGCAACAACACGACAGCCGCGCGAAGCCGACGGAGAGAGGGGTGTGTGAGCAGAGGGACGAAATAGCGCGGGCAATTGCGGCGTCGCGTCCGGATAATTGGGCGCGGTTGTAGTACATAATACTACGGCCGCAAGAAGCGATATCTTGCGCTATGGTGTTAACGATATCTCGCATCGCGATAGTGATGGCGCTGTGTTAGTTGCAATACACGTATTTGAAGTAATGTCGGAATAGGTATCGAAGATTTATTCTAGAAATATATACCTGTCTGTCTTGTCTTCTTTAGATATAAATTTTTCGTTGCAATAACTCACTTTTCTTTGTTTTCTTTTAAGTCACATTGAAATTCTCACTCATTGAATCGTTTGTCTTCTTCTTTTTATTTCATTCTGTGTGCTTTCCGCTTTTGTTCTTTTTGAGATTTATTAAACAGGTTTTGAAGTATAGAAAACCTGTTTTTCACACACACACACACAGTGCATATTGAATGCGCATAATTGTACCGCAGTAGATCCAAAAAGTATTTGTACACACTCACATTTTTAAAAATATCTTTATATAATGAATTAATATGTTAATACAAAATATGTTTATTAACGCCTTATGATGTACGGAAGCAGTGTATTTTTCACTCTCAATATTGTAATTGAAGCAAGTTAAAAAAGAAAAACGAAACTTTTATACTCAAAAAAGTATTAGTACACCGGCGTTCACATAGGAAACACGCAATTCTCTTGAAGTTTTTAATACAAAACAAGTTTTTAATCTTGCATTCATGTAGTAAAATATCTCGCGACACATCGATATGCCTTCGAGCATTCATAATTTCTTCGATAAATGCTAAATTTCCAACTCCATTATAAAGCATACAAACCCAAACTGTTATGTGCATTATTATTAAATGTAAATGTACAAATACACTTTTTGGAGCCACTGTACATAGTTAACATATAAGAAGTTTTGTTTTGCCGTCAGAAACTAAATAGGGTAAACTGTCCAGTAAGTGACCGGTTACCAATAAACGACCATTACGCAACAATGTAAATCATAGGCTTAAAAATTATTTAATGTTCATAACCGGAGGTTTATTTGTCTTTCAGAAGTTCTTATTTTTGTTTAACGGTGATATGCAAACAGTAAAAAATCAAATTCTTATTAGGTGTGCGCGGTCATTTACTGGGTTTTTGTGCTTGTTGCACTTTATAATTAATTTATAATTACTTACACTACAAAAAAGTAATTACTTTTATAAATATCTGAAAAAACATTAATTATAAATGTGATTTTAACAGTTGTTTTATTGTCACAAGTAAATTTATTCAAGGATTATGTACCGGTTGGTTTATCCAAAATAAAAACCTTCAAAATTATTATTTAAATACATCTACATAAAGAGTGCAAGATTAATATGTAGTTACATACATAATATTTATATCTTTTGTTGTTCTGATCTGTATCTGAAAAATCATCAATAACAGAACGCAAAAATTCACGAAATTTAAGAAACATCTTGAACTCATCTAGTTGCTTTATATTTCGTGAACCGTTAGTACCTCATAAGTCTGTATTTAAATTTGTACGTAGAATGTAAAAATTGTTCATATGAAACGGATTTCTGCGAATGAGAAGTGCCTTTATAATCGACCGTAAGTCGTAAGTGTAATACGGCGCGTTGTCGCGCTCGATCCACAAAATTACCCTTTGACTTCACCGGAGCGCCGCGATGATGGAGAATACATTTAGATACGCTAACCAATTATAATGCCGTCTTCCGTCCATTACACTTTCTTGTCGCGTACTAACGTGCGATCAAGTCAAAACACACAGCCTCTTCTTATTCGTCCAGGAATATAAATCGGAGTGTGAGACTTTCATTAAAACAACATTTCGCCTATAAAATATCCTACGCTTTGTTTTCGCCGCGAACATATTTTACGATGTTAAAATCAATTTCTCTCTAAAAAAACGTTTAAATTGTTAAAATACTTTTATGTATGTGCAACTTATATATATATATCAGTAAATTCCGAATAACTTGTCCGGACGAAAAGAATTAAAGTGCGAAAGGTGGCGATGCTCCCGTTGTAAGTGCTTTTTTCATGCCATATTTTTGGGATGTTCGCGAGGTTTTTGTATACACGAACGGTCGTGCAAAGGTCGGCCTGTGTGTAAGCGCTCGCAATTAGGCGGGTAGGAAGTCTCCACGGCGCGATAGGCGAGTCGAACGCGCGTTACCACGGGTACACTCTGGTACAGAAAGCGTATCTCATTAATTGCCTCTAATAATAGGTGGGTCCGCGCAGCCTCGCCGACACGTGGTTCGCTTATTTACAGTCACGGACGAGCGTTTACACACCACGCGGCATCCGTGAAAATGCCGTGTAACATCCACTTTGCGCCACCGAAAATCCGCGCGCATTGAGACGTTCTCTCCGATAGTTTCTAGGCTTGACAACGTGATCGCGTGTAATTCTTATTGGTACTTTTTTCATGTGTAAGCAATGAGAAACAAACTTTTCGGTGGCGTGTGATAACTTCTTTTTTTCAAAAAAAAAAACGAAGAAGGTTATTTATTTATTTGGACGACTTCCAGCTGCAGCAGGTGAATGCAAAAGTGCACGATGGGTCTCTCCAATATGTGTTATACTATTTCACTATAATCACGGCGGGCGTTAGATTTCATTAATCTTCCCGGCTTTTTAACCTCGTGTTTCATTTGTCTTCGACAAGGCCGCGTGGTGGATGGAAAGAGCGAGAGATATCCAATTCTCTCTTCGTCTCGGGACGGAGAATGCACGAAATCGCGAAATCAGCGGGGCACCGCGTGGGTCGATCGTGCCGCGGACCAATTGGGTCCTAATTTGGGGAGGGTGCCGAACAAAAAAGGCACGTAATTTTGTAGCTCTGGTCCAGCCAGCGAGCAACCGACGGAATCGTCATGGGTCCTGGTGTCTGGGTGTCTTGATAAATTAATTTGCACCGGAAACGCCTGACAGGGAAATGACGTCATTACCCGCTACCGAATAAGCCAATCCGAACGCTTCGCGTCTTTGTTCGTTCTTATACCAGCCCCGACCGGACGCTTTTTACCGTCCGATCAATGAACGCGAAAAATGGACTGCGCTATCTCGGCGATTACGAAGAAATGTATGAGACACAACAAAAAATTCTCGAAAAAAATATTTAGTACTATTATAAGACATGCTAGTTTCTAAATTACTAATAGTATATTCTAGAATACTAATAGTATTCTAAAATATACTATTACATATTTTAAATATGTAATAGTATATTTTAAGAAACTTTGACTCTTAGAAATTTAGAATAAAATTATCTTAAAATAAGATTAAATATTTTATTTTAATATGAGAAACATATTTCTTAGATATCTAGTATACGATTAGATACACTTAAAAAATTTATACATCGCAAAAATTTATAGTACGCAAAAAATATAAATCAACATTATTGTTCAAGCGCATCAATAATTTGACAAACGGTTTCAGTATCATTTAAAATTTGTTGGATTGAAATTCGATCAAACTTGCATGTGAACTTATTAAGTGGGTGTGGAAAAGATGGTCTTTGAAGTTCGAAAAGAAAAAGAAGCACGGTGTGTCTGCTGCTAGTAGGCGCATCCTGTATCACGGAATGAAGTCAGAGAGAGACAGAGAGAGAGAAGGGGAAGATCAGAGGCCGCGAGGGGAGATGCCGATCTCATTTCGAAACGTGAATGAGCCGGCGGCTACCTCAAACGAGCGCTCGATTTTGCCTTTTTTTCTCGCGCCTTCTTTCTCTTCCTCTTCTCTTTATTTCTCCGTCTCTTCTTCTCGCGGGTCTTTTTCATTCCTATCGAGACTACACTCCCGAGTTTTTCCCGAACAATGGCGGTCGTCCGACGATCTCACTGTCGCCTGTAACACAGAAGCCGCCTCGAGGCGATCAAAATGATGCACCACCTATCCGGATAATGACTAATCAAACCGTCGGAAGATGCTCGGTCTCTGCTTATTTTAGAGAGCACGTGCACCGCCACGTTTTTTTTCCCGGACATCTCTTGCAGATATGCGTTTTAATATAGAAGTCAATCTTTGTTCATTTGTAAAACTTACGAGTTTGTCACATTGAAAAACTTTACGTTGCGATTTTAAGCTGAAACAATATCACAAATTAAGAATTACGGTTGTACGTGTACACGCGTCGCTTTAACGTTAAGTGTAAATATGTGTCAGAAAGAATTATCGCGGTTTTGTTATGGTTGTCGAGAGATATCATTATATAAAACGCGTTAAACTTTGATATAAATTAGAAGTTACGTACCAATTACGCTATTATGATTAGAAAGTTGTGATGGAAAATTATTTTTCATATGTTTATTTATAATTATATTTATGTATTTATTTAACTAAGTTATAGATATATATTAAATAACATAAAGTTAACGGTATTTAATAAAATATAAGATACACCGTATTTAATAAAAATATAATACTTTTTAAAATATATATGTGTAAAATTACTGAAGAAGTTATGTGTAAACTATCAAGATTAATTTTTTTTGTAAATCGAATTAAGGTATTTAAGGCTCATATAGTTTAAAACTATAGTAATAAATTTCTACGCTAGTAAGAGGCCGTTTGTTGGATGTTGTGCAGATAAATATATTTTTTAAAATATATTTATATTTTAAGAGTGTAAATTCTTACACATTAATTTTGAATTGAATTTTTCAATTCTTAAAATTATATAGGATTTGCATCACATATATGAGAATACCCATTTTCTCTTTCCAATTACTTTAGAAATTATATTGCGAAAAA
>QVNV01020397.1:0-44278 GCA_014825455.1 Pseudomyrmex pallidus | reverse complement strand
ACTTTAAATTTGCCGCTCGTTGTGACGTAATCAAGAACAATATTCTGATTGGTCATGCGCATGAGCATACCCTTGTCTTTATACCATGGCCGCGACTCGTTTAACCAGCTGTCGCGCACAAACGCGTACAAAATAATCTTCGTGCGAACTTCGCGTCTGATTTTTAAACAGATCAAGTTCTCTGGAGTTAATTTCCAGGCCATTTTATTTATAGGTCAATTATTTGTATATTTTGTAAGTGGAACAACCGCGAGTGAAGCACCAACGTGTCGGAAACTTCACTCGTCGAAAGCCGCAGGTAGCCGAGTATAGTTTCCACGAGAATACCTTCGCAAATGTAACTCGCGGCGTGTCTCAGTCGTATCGGCAATCACCTGTGCGTGATCGAGATAAGGAAATCGTTTCCTTATCGCGCGTTGCGCGCTCGGTCGAGTTCCCCTTGTCAATCTGGTTCTGATCGCTGCATTATCGTCGTCGGCGATTCTCGAACACAACGATCCCCGGAAGACGACGCGAGCTTGCCTATATATCAACTGCAGTTGTGCGCATTTGTACAATACGCGTGTGCGCAAACCGCCGATTTCACGGAAAGTAAAACGCGCTTTCAGAGCGGCGGCGGCGGTCGGTTTTGCGGTTTTCCTTTTCTTCTCCTTCCTCGTCGCGTTGGCGTGTCTCTTCCCCGGCGTTAAAACCGAGAACCCATCATCCGGACACCTAACGATCTGTCAGCGGTGCGCTCGCTCGCGCGCGCGCGCGCGCGCATGCACGCACGCACGCACGCATGAGGAGCGTTATCGTGGGCAGGCACTACACCTTGAATTATCGGCAATTGGCATCCGCAACGTTATTGGCATTTGAACGATCGCGAGTGGAGCCGTCGTGCAGAAAATTGTAAACTTCTTCGTGTGTTGCCCACCTACTTTTACCTTATACCCTCTACCAGCGTTTTCAACGAGCTCCGTGTGTCGTGCGTGTTTACGCTCGCGCGTGTGCTACGTGCGTGCACACGTGCTCTCCTGTTTCTCCTCTCTCTCTCTCTCTTTCTCTCGTCTTTTCCCGCTCTTCCCTCTAACACGTCTTTTTCTCTTCTTCACCTTTTCTCTGTTCTCTCACTCGCTCTGTCCTACTCTTGTATACGCGCGATCGTCTCACACCAACGAGCAAACCCGTAAATCATCAATCCCTTCCTCTCCCTTGATATATACATGTCTCTCTCTCTCTCTTTTTCTCTCTCTTCCTCGTACCACTTATCGCGCGGCGTGGAGTAAGGAAAACTCCGTCGGGTTTATCGATCGAACATTAAGCGATCGGCGCGATGTTATTGGCATGACGCGGCTCCGATTACTATGCACGCCGGGTCTTTCGCCGCCCCCACTTTCCCCTCGTCTTCTTTTTTTTCTTTCCAGACATCCTACATATTCATGCGCGTGCTGTGTGTCGATCCGTCCATCCGTCCGTCCGTTCGTCTGTACGTCCGTTAGCTCGACCATCCGCGCGGATACACGCGTGTATACAGCGACGCGCGCGTGCGAGCGAGCGTGTTTTGCGTCGGCGAACGCACACGCGCTCATACACGCGGCGGATACAAACATCAACGTACATCATCATACAAACATACGCGCGTGCACACACGAGTTCGGGAATCGTCCTCGTCGTCGTCCGTTGTTGTTGTTGCATTCTGTTGTCCGTGTGTGAGCAGGCCAAGTAACACAACGTGTGTATATGTCGATGGAGTCAGTGTAGGCACCTTATATCCGGTGACACGCGTGTCCGCGCATCTTTATTAATCGCTCTTCCCAACCGTTATAGCCTCTCCTCCCTCTCGCCGTCTTCAGGGATCCCGTCTGTCAGACATTTAGAAATTAATGCGTTCGTTCGAATCGTCGCGTCTGTCTTTTGTCGCTCCCGCATTGTTAATTCCGTTATTAATTAACGAAGCTCCGACCGTCCGACGCTCGATTCGGCGCGGAGGTTACACGCATTGTATTGTCTTCGGATGGTTTCTTTGTGATACGCACACGCGCGATCTGTGTGTGCGTGTACGCTCGCGCGACGTCATTTATACGGTGCGTCGCGCGCGACGCCACTGCGCCGTGTCGCAGGGGACCACCTACGACAAATGTGGCAGCCCGCAAATAATACCGGGCGTATGTTGTACCACCGGCGACAGCGGAGATACAGGCCTCTAACTGCCAACGCGGTATCGTGGTTTAGTGCCTCTGATTATTTCCCCCTTTTTCTCCCGCGGGAAATACGTGTGTGCATACGCGGGGTACGTACATGCGGGATGTTTCTTCGGTCGCGAAGAATGCTGAAAAATTACGCTAGAAAAGCGACCTGAAAAAGCCGCGTTTTCCGGGACAACTTTGTGCGAAGGGTCTAGTTTTTTGATGCGAGCATTTAAAGAAATCGAAGGTACGAGGTGGCGAAGTAGTCGAATTTAATTTCTTGGTTTTTGTATCTGTACAATTTTTATAAAATTTTATTTCGTGTATCAGTCGTCCAGATGAAGAGAATTGGTTTTTTCTTTTTCACTAACCGAGCACCAGTTCATCGTTTTTACTTTAAATGGAAGGAAAAAAGAAACTCTGAACTAGTGTGACCAGCGAAAAAGAACCAAAATCTCATGAAGGATGTGTTGCACGTAATATCAATTTTCTACGTTTGTCGAAAAATATCGTATGATTGGGAGAGACGGTTCCGGGATCGAACATCCCGCACGTTCTTTCTTCCGAGAGAGAGAAAGGAACACGTTTCTCCTCTCATAAAGTACCCAACTGCCTTCTGTACGCGGCCGATTCGCGACCCTTAAACGACGGATCGGCGTGTATACAGTATCTCACTATAATGGTGCCCGGTGCGGAAGAGCCGATAACGTCGACCTCGTTGGTCGATTTAAGGGACGCCCGATGTGCTGCGCCCGATTGAAAGTTATTGCGGGTGTAGTTACCAGCCACCTCACGCGTTGTTTCTTTCCGAGTTTTCGATGTGAACCGTTCGATAATATTTCAAAGATAAGATAATATGCATTGCAGCACGATTACATTTTTTTTTAATATCAAATGAAGAGGAAATTCGATTTTATTATATTTATTATTACAATATTGCGGCGCGCCAGTTATTATCGCGAACCCCCTCGGGATGTAAAAGTGTCTAAGAGACGCAGGCGTCCCGCCGAACCATCGATAATAAATAACGAGGATTAGGATATAATAAACGTAATAAGCCGTACCAAGCTACGGTGACCTTTCCCGATTGTGTAGCCGCGAGGTGGAATAGATCGGTGAAGATTGGCAGCCGATTGAAATTAATACACGTGCGCGGTAGAAGTGCGTAAAGAACGGTCTGAACTCGGAGGGAAAGGCCCACTTTTCTTAGCTCCTATGTACGTATATCACCTTCCCGATACCATCCTCCCTCCTCCTCCTCCTCCTCCTTCTTCGCCTCCCCGTTCCGCTTCTCCTCTCGTCTCCGTCGGGCGGTTCTCGAACAATAGCACCTCGACTGCACGGTGGATGAACTTCTGAGACTGGAATCGGCTCTGCCCACTCTGCAAATTGCGTTTTCGTAAAAATATTCATAAGGGAAAAGAGGTCGGCCGATCTAAACGGCAACCTACATCCTGCTCCGCGCGGCTAATAAATGCGACGGTGAATATATAGGTCCCGATCCGCGCGCGCGCTCCGGATTCGCCGCAATGAAAAATGGATCGGCGCGGTCGGAGTCTCAACGCGGCATAAATATTACGTTGAATAACCAAGATATATTTTTATTGAACATTCCGTAAATGAAACAAAATCAATTTGTAAAAGCGCAATGAGAGGATTTCCTCGAATTTCTTAATATTTAAACTCATGTTGTTTCAAAAGTACGTGCTTAATAAATATCGCAAATAACATCGATTATAAGTCGCTCCGCAAGTTTGCGGAGATATTTATGGTGCATTGATAATTGATAATCGATGTGTCACCGAAATACTTGTATCTCTCTTTGCAATCTTTTCCTCGATACGCGCGCGTTCCAATTTCGCACCGGCCCGGCCGCCGCCCGTCGAAATCGTTCGCAATTTCATTTCTCGTCGTTTACGTCTCGGAATCACGATAAGACCGCGTATATACACCAATGGCTTTTTCGATTCGATTTGATAATGAAGGTAATCTATGTGCCTTCAATTAAACTTGTTTACCCTCGTTATGCCATCTTCTCTCGTTCCCCCTTCTTTCGCTTTCTCTCTCCTATATGCTTCGGATTCGACCTACGGGAGAAACTTGTTCGTTTTCTACGGCGTTGCTCGATTAATCCGAGACAAGATCGGCCTCTCGTACGATCACGAAACTCATTTGTTTCTTTATACCGTCCGCGCGCACACACGAGAGAGAGAGAGAGAGAGCGCGCGCGCGCGCGCGTCGTGCATTAAGTACGCTCGTTTCGATCTGGCGCATTTAAACCGCTACCATCATCATCAATCTGGCAATCATCGAGTGGTAGTAGAGTTGTTCGCTGATCGACTTAATCGCGGCAAATCGGATTAGCGCATCGACGAGAGAGAGAGAGAGAGCGCCTAATCGCCTCCGCATTTTCTCTCTCTCTGTCACGTTTACGTCGTAAAAGTCACGAGAGTTATTTCGAGTTACACACGTGATCGCTCTCGGTGATTTTTTTTTTTTTCACCGAAGGATACCGCGTCCTGACCCCCGGTCGACGAGCCGAGTTTTGCATCTGGTTAAATCACTCGGAGCAAAACTCTTTATGCACGCTCTCGGTCGGTCGCGCGCGCGTTCGTCTCACCGATCGTCTCACCGACAAAGTCTCTCGGCATTACGCACAGAGGACGATGCGGAGAGGCGGGGCAAGAAGAGGAAGGAGAGTCTCTCGTCGCGAGTCCCCGCTAGTAGTAGGCGAAGCAACATAACGAACCACGAGACAAGATCGGGACCAATAATTGCACATACATATAAAATGAGCCCTGCGCGCGCGCGAGGGGATCATCTCGAGGAAGCGAATGAATTGGACGGACGGGATATAATGTATCATCGTCTTATACGGTGAACACGTAGATCGGTATGTGTGCGCGTGTGTGTACATGATGTATATGTAAATATGTTTATATATATATAAATAATAAATAAATACACGAGACACAGATGTGTTGCGCATCTGTGAAACGCACAAAGTACACGATCGATTAATGGGAACAAAATCTCTCACCTCGAAATATTTTGACACACCGTCTTCTGAAATTAAATTACCGATTACGGCGATGTTGAAATAACGGCCGCGCTTTACGCGTGTATCACTCTGTATCTCGCCCGCGTGCACATTGTGTGTATTTCCGTATATACGCACAACCACACGCGTACATTACATACATATCTATATATATTATATATATGTATTCATCCGTGGAAGAAGGACGAAGGAACCGACGAGTTGGCTGAGCTAAAGCAATAATAAGCCATAAGCGCGGTCTCTGCATAGAATGCCGGGTAATGAGGTGGAGTCGAGAGCGGAGTCTGGCCGCACCCTTACCTTCCGACGACGGCGACGCTTACACGATCGACCCACCTATCCTCCGAGGACGAGAATGACGACGACGACGACGACGAAGACGACGAGAATCGGCGAAGACGAGTCGAGAGATTGCAACATCCGTTCATCGCGCGCGCGCGCCGCCGCGAACAGATAGAAATAAATTATTATATTTATGAAAATACACGTGGGGGATGGACGTAGCGCGGGATCGCGGGTCGGATAGAAGAGGAGGAGGAGGAGGAGGAAGCCCTCGAGCGCACGGACCGGCGATTCATCGACGAGAGGCCTCCGACTTTTGTCCCTCTCCTCCGGAGTGGATCGTCTGCACCACGCCTATACGGGTCGGATCAGAAAAACGACAGATGGAGTGATATGATAATTTATGTACGACACCGCGAATCGATACACACGGGGGGCGATTTACAAGTGGTGTGACGAATCACGACGAGGTTCAGGTTTATTATATATGCATGACGATGTGATTCTTCGTCTTCCTTCATCGCGCGAGGATGAAGAGAAAATTTTCTATTTTGAAATCAAAACGCAAAGGATTGATATTTACGTTAAGACGGGACTTTCTATATGCGCGCGAATCGTCCGTCAAGATTTCTCGCACCGACTGTCAATCAAACCCGCGTCGACTTTCGCGAAGTTCGGCTGTGAAGTTTACGGCGAGATGGTACGACGCGCGTGTCCATCCGCGTTGTAAGTACAACACGGCACGTAGGTTCTACTCTCTCGACGGGGAACACAAGCGCGAGCGTGTCACTATGTCTTTTTCCGTCGCTGGCAGCGTGGAAACGATTTCCTCCGCGCGATTTTGTGACGAACGAGGCGCGACTTTTTTCCGGCCCATTCCTCACCGATGAGGAACCCGAGAATCCGGACGGATGTCTGTCTTTATTCTTCCGTGAATTGAAAATAAGTCACGTAATGTCCGATTAATCTTTTTCGAGCTTCAAGTGAAAAGACACGCATTGCAATATATTTTTCTTCGAACCTCATCTTTTGTTTGTCGTGAAAGTTTCTACCAAGGTCTTCAATATGATCTGTACCAAACTGATATCGCGGTAGCTATTGTGTAAATCTTCGAAATCGATTCCGATCGGAATACTTTCAATTCGTTTTTTTCTTTTTCTCTTAAAAAGAAGAGAAAAAACGAGATAAAAGTCACATTTCGAGTGGAATCGAAAGAGTTTCGTAACAGCTACTCGGGAAATTTGTAAAATTCGCGCGGCAAAAAAAAAAAAAAGATGTATCGCACACAAAGGGTACGTTCATTCACCGAGAGATCGTTTCGCGGAACACGAGGAGGCGAGACGCGTCGTCCACGTGGCCGTTGCTCGAGTCGTTGGTACGCGCACGACGTGTGCGAGCGAGTCTGAATGGCAGTTGGTGCCTACCTGATGTCTTTGTCCTGTCAAAGTGGATGTCATCGTTAGAGTCGCCACGCGACGATATAACAAAATGTGTTTTTGATTTTTTTCCTCCTCTCTTTCGAGGCACACGCGCTCTCTTTATTGTGTAACGATACGTCGCAACGCATAGAAATTTTGTTAAACCCGAGATTAAACTTGGTCTGTGATTTGTTAAAAATCTCGATACGAATTGTTCTCTATTTGTAATATATTTTTCTATTTATAACGTCGTCCTTTTAATTTTCGCCAAATTTGGCAGAACGTTCGTAAACTCGTCTTATAATGTGCCCCTCCCAGATCGCACGTCGTGTGCATCAATGTTGCGTTTGTTGTGCAGGTGAACGTGTGCGCGCGACACCGACGCGGCGCGCACACAACGCCGAAGGAGATGAGATACATCACGGGACGGGAGACGTATTATTAATGGTGACAGTGGGCGACCCCCAGGTTGGGCGGGGTGCGCGATGCGGTCCCCGATGTGGGCCCCGGCCCCGTTGCCTCCCCGTCTTCCTCCTCTCTTCGTTTCTTCGCCTCTTCGTCGCGCCGTAGACCGTTTGCTCGTATCCTATCGACGCGTATTCTGCGTGCGTCTAAAACGTGTCGCATTTTTGATTCAAAGAGAATTCGAGATCTATATATACTGGCCGATATAGCAAAACGATGTGTTTGTCGTCGATCTGTCACATTAACGAAAGAGCCGGTGTCAATTGGTGCGCGGCGATTACTTCACTGCTCGAGATTCTCGAATCGCCAGAGGAACGTTACAATACGATAGATTTACGAGCGTAGAGCTTGATGCTATATAGTTTACGACGACTCTGGCTCGCGGCGGCGCGGCGAGGCGAATTTCCCCCGCGAGAAATATTTCAATCCGCGCTCGCGTCTATATAGCGATTTATCGGGTATTCGCGATAATTAAAGTCGAGAAAAACAGGGATGGTTACGATCGCGCTAACTAACTCCGTTGACGGAGCAACACGGGTTTTATATGCTATTCTCTAAATGCCGCGCCGAGAGTTTCTCGCTCGATTCTGAAAATGTCACGTGCCGATTCGCGCCGAGTGTCTGTGGCAGGCGATCGCCCGCGCACCCGCGACCATAACGAAATTCCCGAGGTGCCTGGGCACCTTCGATGTGCGCGAACGAGCGAGAGAGAGAAGAACGACGAAAAGGTTTAATCGCCGATCGCCGGGTGAATTACCGACGGGCGCGTGCGTAAATCACCGCGGAATCGTTAATTAGGCGGTAGAAACGAACGAGCTTTCTGGAAAATGTCAACGGCTGAGGGGAGAGAGACGCGACGAGACGACGAGATGAGAAATGTGCGACGGGGACACCGGCGATTAGGACCTTTTGACACGCACGCGACTTCGGCGAGAAGCGCGCGAAACGATCGTACAGGCCTCGTAATTTGTCGCGACGCTAATTATTTATGCTTTCTTAGATTCGTGTCTCAGATCTTGCAAACGCGCGCGCGATTTCGCGAGAATCGATTGAAATCGCGAGAGAGAAAGAGAGAGAAGCGTCGGACGGCTCTTATAAAATATTCACGTCCAAAGCGACACTCCGCTTCACATTCCGCCGCGAGTGAAAGATGCGATCGAGAGGAAAAAAATCCTTTCCAATAATCGTTTCTGTATTCGTATTTTTTCGAGTCGGGAGAAAGAGAGAGGCTGTTTGTTCGAGGAATTGCTCGATCGTACGCATCGATGAACAAAGCTCGGCAGGATTCCTTATAGAAATTTATTACACCGTTTGTGTCAAAATCATATTTAGCTTCGATTATCAAAAATTACTGTTGAACAGTGCTTTTGTTATTCTGTTGTAAGTACATTTCTACAAAAAACCGAGAGGCAGAAATGCGTCTTCTTCTCCGACCTGACGACGCTCCTAATCCCCCGAGTCCGCGGCTTTTGCTCGAAACATCGAAATTAATGAAGTCGTCCGACGAGACCTCGGCCTAAGCGCGGTAAATTAGAGGTACACGCCAACCATTAGAATACTTAACGAGGACATCACGGTGGGACGCGGTTGTGCGCGGGTGTGATGATGAATCATCGTCGGATAACTCACCGCTCGCTCTCGCGCGAGCTCTTTTGAGCACACGCTCGCGAGCGCGCGCCCAAGAATATTAAATTAAGTTTACTTATTGTTAGCCGAAAACCTCGTTCGAGCCACTGCAAGGCCTCTCTCTCTCCCTCTCTCTCTCTCTCTCTCTCGACTGCTTTTCTCTTTCGACCTTTTCCTCGCGCAAAAGAAGAAAGTCGGAGTCGCCCGGAACACGAATATAGAGGAAAAAAAGCAACAAACAAAAATCATCGGACAAGAAAAAACATTGTCAAACGACAAAAAGAGCGATTCTTTCTTGTCTCTTCCTTTCTCTTCATTTTCCTCGTCCCGAATCCGTTGCGGCATTTCGAGAATACGAAAACGCTCCCGCGATTGTTCATTGTTGAGAGATGCAAAGCGGAAGAGAGACCACGCCGCGAGGTGCGATTTCGACAATGATCCTCGCCGAGAGAGAGAGAGAGAGAGAGAGAGAGAGAGAGTGAGAGAATGAGAGAGTGAGTGAAAGATACGTTTTTCTCTTATTTTCCCGCTTCTCCTCCCCCTCTTCCGGAGTCCCCATAGGTCAGGGCGCGTCTCTCTCTCTCTCTCTCTCTCTCTCTCTCTCTCTCTCTTTTCTCCGGAGTTGAAATATACAAAATGAAATATGAAATAATGGTTCGTGCCTTGTGGCTGGCTGAAGGCACGGGCGCACCCATATCTACGCCCCCATGCGCCTATGTACCTATACAGGACCGCGCGCGTACATACACGTGTATATACACGCACGCATGTATATACGCACATATGTACACACGTACATATATACACCGGCGTGGCCGTGCGTGTACGTACATAATGTGCGCCGGCGCGCGCCATATGTATGTACATCCGCCTCGCGCTCAATTTTTTCCTTCTTGTCGCGAACATCTTACGTTCGTATTAACCCTTATGCCTTGCTTAATGATATTCCGGCCTACCATGTTGGCATATTGAACGCAACTGAGGCAGATTCCAGGCTTGGTCGTCAGACTCAAGACCCGCCGCCGCCGCCGCCGCCGCGACCAAGCCCACCTGTAATACACGTACATGTATATTTACATATGTGTGTGTAGATATATGTACATATATATGTATATATACACACACACACTTGTATATATGCGCGACGAGAGAAAAGAGTATTTCTCTGCTCGTTTTGCGCGCACGTATCGGGGCGACGAGAGATAGGGGCTGCTCTCGTTCCCCTCTCCTCTTCCTTTGCGCTCGCCGAATTAAGCGCGTCGTTAGCCAAAAGGGATCGACCGACCGAGCGATTTTATCGGGTTTCGGGATACACCGAGATGTACCACCGGGGGCTTGTCCCATTATTGTCGAGAAGTGGTAATTTATCGAGTATTTACGTACGAGAGGATTTCGATTTTTTTGTTTTATTTTTCGCGAGGAGAGCCGTTGCAATAAAGCGTGCGCGCGCGGTGCAACTTCGCACGCCGACGCGACGTCTCTTCTCGAACTACTCAAAGACGCATTCAACAGATTCATCTTTGACAGGTGGATGTTAACTTTTTTCCCCATTGTGTTTATCGAATGTTTAACTTGTAGCTCGATTTTCGATCAAGTAATGTTAAGTTTTATTATCTTTTCAATCTTTTATTTCTGTTTTTTTTATGTTTGTGTAATTATTTCTTTTGTTTAAATTCTTAATCCATGTGCATTCATTTTTACTTTTATCTGCCACTGCTTTTCTTTTATAATTGTTTTACTCGCAAGAAATTCTACCCCGTTAACTCTCTAAATAATTCTTGTTTATATTTATTTTGTTAATTTTTCGCACCTGAGGGGATTTTCCGAGAGCGTTTTTTTATAAATAAAATATATCTAATCTAATCTAATAAATAAGATAAATTGTATGTACAATATATTCACGTAATTTTTCACCATCGCATATCTCACGATATTTTTACATTTTGACTGTTCATGCGACGCAGGAAGTTCCAGAACAACGGTAAGAATCATGCTGCGTATATCGCACGTGTCGTTTTGCGCGTGTTTCGCGCTCTTACGTTTCTTTATTTCGTTCTTTTCTTCTTCCGCTACTCGTATCCTTTATTTGACGGGGCTTTTGTTCGGGGCTTTGCTTCTCGCAGGGAAGAAATGGCGGGGGCTGACGCCGCAAGACAGAAGGCCGTACGTCGAGGAGGCCGAGAGGCTACGCGTGATACACATGCAGGAACACCCGAATTATAAGTACAGACCGCGGCGTAGGAAGCACGCGAAACGGACACCCGGTGCACCGTCCTCGCCGCCCTTGGCGACCAACACCGCGGGCAACAGGTCCAACCCCACGGGCACGACGATTCATCATTCCATGTAAGTCGATATACACACACACACACACATTCTCTTTCTCTCCTGGGCCGCGTGTGTGCTTTCCCGCTAATGAAGGTACATACATACGTTGCGCCTGATGGTATAACCGCGCCGGTTAATTGAGAGATCCCTCGGCGAGAGGATTTAAAGCGCCGCATTATGATGCCGATGACGGTTATATTCGTGAGATTTAAGCGGCGTTTAGAGACTCAACAAACGAGCGCGGAAATAAATCATCCCGCGTCGCGAATATATCACGTGTGTAATTGCGGCAAAGTTGAATCATATATATAAATTAATGATTAAACAATACACAAAGCGCTTGTGTTATATTATAATTAACAATTTACAATACGCGTGTAAAAATGAAAAAAATTGTCGTTTCAAGGTCCAAGATGGACAGTTACCAGAGTATACCTCAGATACCGTGGGGCGGCCATTCCCCGATCTCATCTCTGTATCATCAGCAGCAGCAACAGCAGGGTATCCAGGAGTACAAATCGGAAAGTAATTCGCTTTATGGCAGCCCTTATACGCCCATTATTCACACTCCGGACATATCTCCGGTGGCCAGTCCCGAGCCAGACGGTAA
Organism: Pseudomyrmex pallidus; assembly: GCA_014825455.1. Classification (NCBI taxonomy): domain Eukaryota; kingdom Metazoa; phylum Arthropoda; class Insecta; order Hymenoptera; family Formicidae; genus Pseudomyrmex; species Pseudomyrmex pallidus. The sequence continues at coordinate 32,320 of QVNV01020397.1, read as the reverse complement.
TTCTTTTTTTTCTTTCCGAACAAAAAAACAAACTTAAAATCGCGCATCGACTTGTCGCGTTGTGTACTTTGAGATTCGTTACGTTCGTCGATTAATTCCCCCCCGTGCATTACACGCCTGTTAAAATCTCTACATACGAAACAATTGTAATGCGAAGTAATTGATACATAGAACGCGATCGGGACGGATAATTGCGTAGTACGTGTAACGGAGCGGGTTAACAAAAACAAAGTCATCACACGGATAATTTAATCGAACCAGGCGACGGAGGTCATCTGGCGTCCACTCAGAATCCGGATCCGGAACGAGATCTGATGGAGGGCACGTCGAAGCAACACGGAGATATCAACGACCAAACGAAACGATATACTTTTATGAGTAGCGACAATCAACTGCACGCGGGTCACGCTGGTAACGCCAGCATATCGTCGTGTCAGAACTCAGGCGGTTACACGGACACTTTAACGTACAAGAAATCCGTACGTATTTGCGCGACACGTATTTTTTAACATATTAAAAATCTTGCGCAATCTCTTTGCAATGTTATGTAAAAATTTTTCTTCTATCTTCAAAGTAATCTGTTAAAAATGTGCAAAATTTTTTCGACTGTTCATTATTGTATTAAATTATTGTAAAAAAAGAGAAAGCAAAACGCACACCAAAAGATTCGTTCTAAATATTGCGATTGCGTCACTCAGGTTGGTTACTTGAACTTTGAGAGACAGTCGACGAGCATCGCCGCGGTAGGCATAGCGAACGGTATGATGGTGTCATGCAATAAACTACGCTCCGGTTTCGACAACGTCGGATCAGTCACGGGCACGTTTTATCCGCCGGTCGCCTCGCCGCACGATCAATCGTTGCAGCATTACAGCGGCACGCAGTCGTCCAAGAGCGCGACGAGCTACTCGATGCAATCCACCGTCGAGAGCAATTACAATCCGGTCCAGTGCGCCAGTAATCGGCAGCAATCCATAGGAATACGCGGTGCTGCCGAAACCTGTTCCGGTAATAATTTTCATTCACACGCAGATAACGACTTTAATTTAACGATTTTAATTTTCGCACTTAATTCAACAGAACAAAAGAATTCTTTTAGCTAATATAATCAGAGAGTTAATTATTTATTGACCTTACATTATTTATTAGTCGCGTTGATGCACAATCGACCATTCATTTGTTTCTCGCAGGCACGCATCGATACCAAATGCCGCATCACCAGGACTATCAGACGGACGCGTCTTCCGGCAGCGCGCAGCAGCAACCGCCGCCGCAGCAACAACAGCAACACTCGATCCTCGGCGGCCACATAGATCCCGGCATGAGCGCCGAGGACGATCAGCAGCAGGCGTTGCAGCTGGAGAAGTACTTCAAGTATTCCCATCCGACGATCGTAGCGCACTCGAGTTTATCCTCGCAGAGCATGCTAGACAATAATCACAACTACGCCAGCGATTTGCGCTACTACGGGGCACCGCCGCATACCCAGCTGGACATATCGACCTCGCAATGCATTGTCGACGACCAGCAGGGCGGCAAGGACGTTCGTTGTGCTCCGAACGTCGGCGCGATCGGTCACACCGCCATGGAACAGTACCATCAGAGCCTGGAAGTGTCCAAGTATCCGGACCACCACTCGGCTGCGCAACAGCATCAACAGCCGCAGCAGACCTCGAATATGGACCACGTGTCCAAGGGTGACGACGATTTCAGTGTTATACTTGCGGACGTGCGCAAGACTTGCTACAGTAGCTAGTGTTTCTTCTTTTGTTTTCGTGCACGGATGTCTCTCGCAGTTCGGGTCTGGACTTCAGAATCTTCAGATCGATGTGCGGAAAAACTCGTCTGTTGATCGCGACAGAGGAAGGAACGCTTGTGTGTGCATGTTTGACGTCGCCACGTGGCTTGGTGCTACCCGAAAGTATATCAAAACATTTTACTCTCGCGATAGAGAAGGTACGTTTTGTTTTTCCTTCGTTAATTTCGAAAAATTATAGAGTAACTTTGAATCTCTGTGAGAGAGACGTCATTTTTTAAAATTTGATTTTATTTAATTTCGTGGCAGGCAACACAAGGCAGGCAACAAAGTTTGATTGCGGTTTTATTCTTCGGGAACTCTTTATCCATATGTTCGAGTATGTCTCTTGTGTATAATAAGCACGATCTCTTTTAGTGAATATTTCAGTTTAACTGAGATTATACATTCATGCGGATCGGAGTGACGTGAGTCGGAATTGTCGTCTGTCAACAAGCCACAGCAAAATTGTGTTGAATAGAAGAGAATATATCATACTTTATGACATCTTTTATCGCGCCAAAAAGAATGTTATAACGTATGAATAAAAAAATAAGATATAAATATTCAAGAACGACACTAAATTATATTATATGACACAACAAAGTTTTTTTTATCAAAACTTTTTATAATTTTCTCATAAAAGTTTCACATGTGAATCTTTGAAACTTTATTTACACGTTTTATACATAAATTTTAATGTGAACGGAAAATATTACAATGACAAACGACTGTGCGCGGCTCTGATTTAGAATAGCATAAAAATGCAAAAAAGAATTTGCATACTCACGTAGATGTCACTTTTGTAGAATTCATTATTAAAGTTGTAGATTAGCAAAGATAACAGCGCGCGATATAACACAAAGGATATTAAAGTTATATTATTTTATATCGGAAAGCATATCAATATATTAAGGGGGAAAGTCGTTTTGCATCAATATACTGTGACACCATTTGTTTTTAATATGTACTTAAAAAGTTTGTCATTTAACAGTTTATCGCTTAAACGTTTATCTACTTAATAAAAAAACAACTTTAAAGTATTAGCGATCTTGTTGTAAATAATTTGTTTCGCATTACATAAGTTTGGTAGGAAAATACGAGCGTGCGATGCAAAACGTTTTCGATGCTGTGTAAAAATGTGTAAAGACAGAGAAAGAGAATTCTGAGGTTTTGAACTAAATTATTATGAACTATAATATTTTGCTATTATTATATGTTTACTATTATCAATTATTAACGTTATTATTATTATTCTTATTCTTATTATTATTATTATTAATGTATTATACTTAATATAGAATTAACATTTATGAAGAAACATTTACTTTGCACATACTTCCTCTATAAGGAAACATCCTTCCACAAAAGAATTATAACTGTGCACACGTAGTGAAATTGATTTTTCAGGATTATCGTTTCAGGAGAATCGTATGTTATTAAAATATCACACTCATTATGTATATGTGTATATATATTAATTCTTTTTATTAAATATATATAAAAAATATTATATGTATATATATGAGATATACAACATTATATGTGTGTAAAGCTGAAAATCATACATAGTGATACTCATAGATTACATCAAAGGGGGTTGATACAAAGGTCGATTAAAGATTGACGAATATTTTCTTATCTTAAATATGTTACATTACATAATTATTCCTTGCAGAAGAGGTCTTGGATAATTGTATAGTCTCTTGCTCACCAAATAAATACATAGTATATTTATTATTTTTACACACAAAAAAAAAAAAACATTTGTGACACGAAAGAGAGTAAATATTAAATAAATTACGATAAATAATTAATCTCTCATTTAGCTAGAAATTCTTATTGCACGTGCATTGCCCTTTCTCAGATTTTTCTTATAACATTTATTATAAATTCACTATCGTATAATTAAAACAGTTTTGTGACACTAAAAATCAGTACATCAAGGCGTGTGACTTTGGAAACTCGATCCCCAAGTCTCTGCTTTGAATCTATACACTTGTGTATATATAATATATATATTTATATGTTTCTATACAAATGTTGTATTGCTATTTACGATATTTGTCATGTTGTATTTGACGTATTAATCCCCATTGATTTACACATACATTGAACAGAGTTGTGCGACATTTAGAGTTGTTTTACAGTATTCGTGGCATGTATGTGATACTAACATTGCCCGTTACAGTTTTCAATCAATTGTCCATTGCAATTATTCATTGTAAAAAAATTGGCCAAAAGTTGCAGAAAGATCTGACATCCCTGATTTAACAGATTATGTAATTGCTTTTCCAATTAATCCGAAGTAAATCTCGTTCTTTGAGTCTCATTCACTAGATTGTAATTCCAGCTGGATTTTACAAGATACCATAAATACACTAGTTCTTGCACTCAATCGACTGCTAGAAGGATGTGACAATAGATAACAAGGTTTATCGAGGAAATAATGTCGAGTATATCTCTTCTTTCTGTATCATTGAACAGAGTGCGTCATACATTTTCTTATAATAGACAGCTCGACTAAACGACACACCGAATACTGAGTAGACATTTATACACAATTACTGCAAACTTCAATTACATCGTAAGTATACGTATCTTTCTTCGCTTCGAATAATTTCGTTTTTATTACTTTAATAAATCTAATGTGTACAATAATTGCGAGGGATCTCAAAGAGCAATGGCTTAACCATCATAATACGTTTAAATGGACAGATTTTGCAGTCTTGTTCGCAATGATCCGCTAGATATGGTTCTCTTAGTGGAAAACGCGCGAAGACAATTCGTTACAAATTACTTGTATCGATATTTATGTATTACAAAGTGTCATATATCTTAGACAAATATCCTTAGAAAGTTCCGCACGATATTGCACATCTTATACAGACTATACAGTTTTCAACAGTTATTAACACGAATATTTTTGTATATACAACCCCTACACTTCTTAACTTATCGTTTTCTATACCTCCACGTATAACACATGTCTATATGTACAATTGGAACTCATAATGTACACACATACAATGTATAAATGGCAGCTTTATAAGAGTGTCATGTATAAAATTCTCTCTACGTATAAATTATTTTCTGATATACTTCGGTTCGATAAGTAAAACAGAACGTCTTGGTACTTCGAATGGAATATTTGTAACATATCAAAGTATGGAAAGTATTCTAAATAACGTAAGAGAAGATAAAATTAACGGGTGTATAAGTGGAATGATTTCATATAATGCGGATGTAAATATCGGAATCGGAATGTTCGATAAATTCAACAGAGATGTGGTAAACAAAAAGAGTCTACTACAATTATTACAAAAAAGTAAATTGTAAAACATAGAATTAAAACTGTCACAAAAAACATTTGATAAATTGTGGAATGTATCAGATGAATTCTCATAAGCATATCGAGAAAAAAATTATAAATGTTACAAATATTCGCATTCTTTTTTCTCAGCAAAATATCTTTATATAATTAATTGTGTTTGACAATATTTCATCTTTTCCTCTTCAAAGTAAATTTTCCACTGATAAAAATTAAGTAAAACATACATTTTAATATATCAATCTTTATAACCCAAACTTTTTTAGAAAGTGTAATTTACTCAAATGTTGCTATAAATGTTTGTAAATATCTCCTCAGTATAAATCTAATCTTGCAAAAATATTTTTGCTGATTTGCTTTGGCGTTAAGATCGTGATTAAAAACTAAACTTGTACACATACAATATACAACACATATTCTATCTACTTACAAAAAAAAATAATTTCAATAAATAAGGTTCTAGTTAGGAATTGTGAGAAAAACGTATTCAGTATTACCTATATAATTGAAATATTTAATATAAAGGTTTTTTTTAATATGAAAAGAATTTTAGAAATTTTATTTTATTTATTCAACAAATTTTGAATAAATTTTTATTTAAAATTTATTTTCTGCATTTTTTTAACTATCCATATATCTCTTTCTCTTCATAAAATTAACTCAAGATGTTTAATACGTTTATAATTCAGAATAGTTCTCCATCCTAATTTTGTCCTATTCCATTATAAATGCACATACGCATATTTTCATTCAATTAAAAATTGCTATCTACAGTGTTCTTATATGTCATTCATCCCAAAGACAGTTCTGTTTCATTTTTGAATAATATGAGAATATAAAACATTTCTTACAGGTTTTTATACCGCATCGATAGGTGCTGGCTATTTTTTTGCCATCGGATTTTCCTTTGCAAAACTTTAGACCGCACGGATACCAACCGATACACAATTCCAAAGAGCACGTGCAAGGTGCCCAGAGATTGGATGTGTCAGCGCATTTGGAGATCAGCACTGACCTCGAATCGTTTGTGCCAGATTGCGGTACAGTTGTAAAGTTATATACAGCTGCCATGAGTAGCTCTTCTGAAGAACCTGATAAATAAAGTTAGTATCAGCCATTATTGAAGCTTAAGATATATACATATATGTGTAGTTATATATTGGGTTTAATCTTAAATAAGATATACCTGGTCTTTGAATCCATTGCTTTATATCATCGTTTCTAGTATAAGTCGATCCAGATGCTTCTGCGCAGAGTGTGGTAACGTGTTTCGAAATTTCCTTAGACTGCGACACATCCAGAAAAAGGTCCATTGTATAATTGACATGACCCCTATCCTCTTCTGCCACACGTACAGTGCCCGGATTTTTTTGACGCAATTTGGACATTGCGTCAGATGATATGAAATCTACTTTGTAAAAGTGATTCACAAAACACATCACTTGATATTGATTTTGTCCGCGTTCCTCCTCACCAAGCACCAAAGCTTTTATGACTTGAACTTCCTGTAATTCAAGTAATTAAAAAAACACACGAGTAAAAAGAATAAATCATGAAACAATTCTGTGTTCATGAGTGTCTAAACTAAATTACATTTTTGAAATCAATGAGTTGTGTGACCAATGTGCCATCAGAACGTTGGAACTCGAGAGTGATCAGATCTTCCGTAACATTAGAGGAAATTGTTTCTAAAAGAATATCACCACCCTGCGAAATAAACAATTTTTCATAAATAACATAAATATCGAAGTATTAAAAAAATAACAATCATATTTGTTGCCAAAAACAATATTTTGTATTCTCGTATCAAAACATGTATAATTCGTATTTGAGGTTAGTAAGAAATCTTCCTGGAAAGAATATTTCGATCTGAGAAAAAATCTTCCGCAAATAAAGTTCCTTACAAATCCTATGCGCAAGTAAATTAATTCTTTATTATATTCGCAGTGCACATTCACACCTGATTTTTGACATTGATGAGCAAGTGTGTAGTGCATACACCGTACAGATATTGCAGTACGACGCAAGTCGCGAGAAATTCGTTGAATCCTCTCATTATCGCATGTTGTGACACTGCCGTCAACGTTCGTCACCCTGTCTCGGTAATGACGAACCGATATTTGGCTCTAAAAATTCACTTCATTGAGTATAACCTGACGTATCAAACCCGCAATATTTCTTTTTTTTTCTATCCTGTGACAGCCCACATTTCTGACTGTCATGTTTACCGACCCTTACCGACTATCTCCCAGCCAGTGCAGCCAATATAATGAAGGAAAAATTCACGCTGGATTTAAAAAAATGAAATATGATCGACGTATCAACATGTCAGTACATATCTTCTAATTGTTTTATATTGCAAAACTCTATTATAATGTAAAATTCTAAATTAAGAGATACTGTGATACGTAAGTCTAGCATACAAATGTGTTAGATCTGCGATGCCGTTGGAGGTAAGTGCAAAAATATAAAGTTCAAGATTTTGTTTGTGAATAGGTAGTATTTTTTTTCAGGATTGTGTCATTTTTTTATGCGCAGATTTTGCACCACCATGTGAGGCAGATATTTTGTCTTCTTCGCTCATTCGTCCAGTCGACACTTCTTTCGAGGATTTGCTGCGTACGGTATTTTCTCTGAAAAAGGAATTCTTGTTATATATTTATTGTAACATACACTTCTTGTTATATGTATATAGTAAGTAAACGTATATAATAACATATGAGGAATATTTACGAAGATTGCACAACGTCGTTGCACAACGAGGACAAGATTGACGGAATCTCCGGCAGACGCACAGGCTCTAAATCGTAGACTTTTAAATGCGCATAAACGGGAATCTATACGAATAAGATTCAAAAATCTCTTCGATACAATAAGTTGAGATACGCTATATGATAAAAAGAATTCGATTAATTTTACGGCTGATGTTATTGTCGAATCTTACGTGCAATAGGGACGTATCCAGAATTGTGGGTGGCAAATAATTTGTTGGTAAATCAGGAAGTTGATAATGATGACCAAGTACCGGAGATTTCAATTTTCTACCGTAAACTAAATCGAATTGATCAGATCCCAAACGATCAGTGGAAGTGAAATCTTGAATTTGTTGCTTTATTTCTTTTCTGCTTGAAACATCCATATCTCTATGATAAGAGCGTTAAGAAATGCATAAAAACGATGTAAGATTTTTAAAAAATACGTTGCAGACTTTACCTGAATTATATATTGGAAATGATCTAGATTGTTGTTATTAAAATATTTAAAATTTGCATTTAAGTCGAACTTGCAACAGCTTGTTTATAACCTGAACTAAAACTTGGGTCACATGTATATTTTGCTTGATGTTTGATCGATAATATCACTTGTAGTATCTTTTCAACGTGAATTTGAATTATAAGTAAATATCCACATTATAATTGTCGAGTAATCCTGCGGAAAAAAACCTTTAGTCTCTTTATATAGAGTTAATTTATATAATAGTTGTTCATCGCAGAAGAGACTGGATAAAAATACAACAATTAAACATATTATATTTTTAACTTATATATTTATTGCGTAATGGCATAATTTTTTTTACCCAAAGAGACTGTCAGAACTACTGCGACGTAATTACACGTTACTGGTACACAGAAATTATAGAACAATTGATTTTGAATGATTTATTTAAACATGATCAGCTTGGCAAGTAAATATAATTATATACTTTATATATATATAATGTAGCATATCATAACGTGGCGAGACTGGGACGTATCCGTTTACGAAGAAAGAATGAAGCTGCGATGATGGTAGACGCTGGTGTAGGCATCAGGTACGCCAACAGCGCAAGGAAGAACCCAAGAGGTGATACCATACTGTACACCGTTGCAAATGAATGGACCACCGCTGTCACCCTGTGAAGAAACACATGATTTTCCATTAATTTTTTCGAGTTTTTGTTTCACCGTTCGTGTTACATCACACGAACCAATTAGGTCTAGTTCACCAACGAGTGCTATACTCACTTGGCAGGCACCAATTCCGCGCTTGTTGTACGCGCACAAGTGGCTGTCGTAAATGGGTTGACCTTTGTGTGCGTTCTGGCAAGTGGATTTAGAGACAATAGCCTGGTTCATCTTCAGAAGGGTGCTGGCGATCGGACCGTTTGCGCTCGTCTTACCCCATCCAGATAGAGTGCACTGAGTGCCGGGAACCGGCGCAGAGCTGGCCAGGCCGATGGCTTTCTGGTACTGGTTGTATGTAATTGGTGCTTTAAGCTGAAACGGATCAAAGAAAAAATTAATGTAAAATATGATTCAAATACAAACTGTTACTATCAAAAGTATTAAAAAAAAATAAGTACTTAAGTCATAACTTCACATTGTGAAAGAATTATTTTAAGTCGACTTACAGTGATCACAGCGACGTCATTCACCCAGGATTGTCTCACGCTGTCTACATAGTTTGGATGAACGCGGACGCTCGACACGCTATGTGACTGTCCCTGAGTGGCTCTAACAGTTCCGGTTACAATGCGGAAGTTACTATAAGGTGGAGACACAATGCCCTTAACGCAATGAGCGGCAGTTAGGATCTTGGTTGGGGCGATGATGGATCCGCCACAGATGTGCTGACCGTTCACGTTCAGAGAAACCTGCCACGGGAACTCGCCCAAACTCGCAGGCTGTCCACCGACAATCGCTTCAGGTTCGTCAGCGAACGTCTCTGCATAGATAAGACGATGTATGTACACGAATAAGCGTCATACTTTAATGCAAAGGAAAAAAATTTTTTTTTTTTTTTTTTTTTTTTTTTTTTTTTTTTTTTTTTTTTTTTTTTTTTTAATCAAGAATACAAATGTAAAGAGAACTTCGTTATATAAATTGTAATATATGTTTTGACTTACGCTGCGCGAACACGCCAATTACCAACAGCACGGTTAAGGGCAACATTCTTGATGATTACTATCGAATCGAGAATCAATCCCAGAATGAAGACACCACTTTTTATATCCTTTTTATACCAGATTTACACCTGTATTTGATCTCGACAAATAGCTGGCCACATTCTTATGGCAAATAAACGCGATGACATTTGTATTGTGCATCTTAATACAAACGTGATAAAATTCTAAGTTGCACACTTAATTACTTTACATCATATACGTTAAATGATATGCGAATGATAAAACATACGTAATGAATCAGAGATACACGAAAGAAGTATTTTTTTTCTCTTATTTATTGCTGCGAAATCGAATCATTTATTAAAGCATTTATTGAAATATAAAATATCAAAAATTGCAAGTAAAGTTCAACGTGTTCTTTTTGAGCGTAATAAATGATTTATTAATGACAAATAAACTTTCGAGGAATTAACACAGATTAATTACTAAGCAGATGTCTAAAAAGAAGAAAATTGTTATTGTTGAATTATAAAGTCAAAGACACGGACGGATTATTTTTCGTATAATCGTGTTTATATAAGTTCTCAACTAAATGAGATTTGCACTTACTGTAAAAAAAATAGTTTTAGAAATTACATAAAAGTTACATAAAAAATTACGCGTGTTAAAAGTTTTTGAATTTACGAAAAAGCTGTTCAACAGTCATTGTTCATGTTGTATTAATTTTTACAAGGAAGAAAAGTTGTTTTTATTCGCATTCTAACATACATTGTTATTTAAATTATAGATCTTATTTGAATTACTATAGAAGTTTGCATAATTGCAATTTGTTATGAAACCTTTTAATTTGACTTTTTCAACTCTTTATTTAATCATTTGCGATTAGTAAAAGATAGTGTTTAAAGTTCTTTCATTTTTTGCATATTCATTATGTCTTTAATTGACCTTGACAAACAGTTGTTACTGTTTACAATATAATCGAAAAACGATATCTGCGTTTTACATTTTAATTAATGCTATTGATTAATATCCCGTATAATACAATTAATTAAAGACAAATTTACTGAATTGATTAACAATATACGTATATACAGAAGTACAACAAAAATTAATATTACGTAACACGTAAGTACGTAAGTATATCTTACGTATTTGTTTCATATCTTGTTGATGAATGTTATGGCTAGAAATGTGGAAAAATAAATGATCATACTGTTAATTATCTAATGATAGAGTTAATTATCATCTAATGAAGTGCGTCTTCGATGAATTGAGTTCCTACTCAAGTTGATATAATAAATGAATCAATTAAGAAGAGATGATATATATTTTCATGCTCTAGTTCTTAAATTTGAAGTAACAGCTGTGAAAATAAACATGATATGTCCATCTTCAAAGAATGTAGAGCAATTCTTGTTTGCGTTAAACTACACGCGAACAAAAATTAATTGTAAATGTTCAATATGACGTTATAAAAATTATTTTCTAAAATAAAAAAATATCTTAATATATTGCAACAACGTAAAAACAATGTTTGAACATATAAATATAAGATTATATTATTATTTTGAAATATATAAATTGTATTTGGTTTATTTTACAATAATATTATAAAAGTGCTTTGCAAACTTGCAATTTTACCAGCAGTATAAAACATGAATTTCTGCAATTCCGTTTTAAATGTGTTGCAGATGGCGCGTGAACCTCGTAGGGAATAAATTACTGAATGTTGTCGATAGTTACTAAACTATCGATAACACCGATCGAACCAATTACTCACACACGCACGTACGTTCGCAGTACGGAGCTGTCATTGCTGTCACACTTTGCGACGAGATTGACACAATATGTTCGGTAACTATGCGATTTAAATTATCGAAATTTATATCGTGCACATTCGAAAGTTAATTCGTTTAGATTGCGATTGAACGATGACATTCATTCTTTACATCTTTATGTTTTAATTCCAGGCTGTTGTTGTTGGTGTTGCTCGGCGTTACGCCCGAGATACAAGAGACTCGTTGACAATATATTTCCGGTTAATCCTCAGGTGAGATTACCGTCCGTATTCCGTTCTTTCGATTTTGTGTTTTTTGTTTCTGTAGAATTTCGTCGGTCTCGTGAATGAATGCATCATCAATCAATACCGAAATGCGCTGTCCTTGACAGTGAGCGGTAGCACAAAGTGGTTGTTCTATTTGCGACTTGAACTCGTGATATTTAAAACAAGACTTTGTTTTTTGTATACAAAAAACTCACATTGATATGCTTCATTGGTTGTCAGGATGGCTTGATTAAAAATAACATGGAAAAACTGACGTTCTATTCATTGAGTAGCCCTGAAAAGTTGGATAGAATTGGAGAATACTTGTTTCAACGTGCTTCCAGAGATATTTACAGGTAAACACAAAATTATTAATTATTATAATAATGTTTAGGTGATTAATTCAAGTATTTATACAAAAATTGGAATTGAAGGACATCATACTGTACTATACTGATTATATAAATATAATTACATGTTACACTTTGTATACAAGACTGAAACACTTAATACAGATGACTATCATGTAACATGATTGACATAGTACAATTATAGCATGCTTTATATTATAGTTGTAGTGTTATAAGAAATAAATCATAAAATTCTCTGTCTAATAAGAAATTATGCCTTAATAGGAGAAGAAATGGCTTTGTTATCATTGCCATGGAGGCAATGGATCAGCTTCTGGTGGCTTGCCATGCACAAACCTTGAATCTGTTTGTTGAAAGTTTCTTAAAAATGGTGCAGAAATTGCTGGAGTCGACGGATCCTCAATTACAAATTCTAGCGACACAGTCTGTAAGTGGTAATTTATTAATTACCAACACTTACATGTGTTAGCGTAAATAATTGTCATTAATTATATTTATTGTTACAATCAATAACATTCTACTTAGCTTTATCGATTAACGTACTGTGTTTTAGTTTGTTAGATTTGCCAATATCGAGGAAGACACGCCTTCTTATCACACACGTTATGACTTTTTCGTGTCAAAGTACTCAGCGATGTGCCATTCCAATAACGACGATCCTGCCATACGCAAGCAAATAAGACTCGCCGGGATTCAAGGATTACAGGTGAAACTGCTAAATGTTGCTTCTTGTTTTTTTTTTAACATGTTTGTATTTATGTACATTTGAATAACAATTTGTTATAACAGGGTGTTGTGAGAAAAACTCTTTCTGACGATCTGGTGGAGAATATTTGGGAACCAGTGCATATGGACAAGATCGTACCGTCATTGCTGTACAACATGCAGAATTCAAGGTGAATTGAAAGAAATCAATATTGCGTATTCTATATATTGACTGACTAAGGTCTATTTTTAGATATGCCAATAAGGAAGATGCGACGCCAGACAGTCCGACTGAAGAACGATTGGATCCGCCGCAGTTCGCGGAAACTTGCATGCGAGAATTGATCGGACGTGCGTCATTCGGTCACATTAGATGTGTTATAAGACCCGTATTAAGGTAAGAGATAAAATCTTCGAGATTAACGCAACACATGTATGTTCCTATCTGTGCACGAAAAATATTAATCTCTACATTTGCAGACACTTGGACAACCATCAGTTGTGGGTTCCTAATTACTTCGCAATTCATACTTTCAGAATAATTATGTTTTCTATCCAGGTACGTAATCGATTACATTTTAAATTGAAAAACATCAACACTCAAGTGTAATTAATAAAATGTTTATCTTTAATACATGTTTACAGTCGCAATATTCTTACACTGTTGTGGAAGCTTTAATGACGCATCTCGACGATCATTCGAAGTCGTCCCCGAAAATTCGCACTAGCATCGCGGACACTTTGTCTAAAATTATATCTATTGCCGCGGGTGAAAGTGTTGGTGAGCATATTATTTATTGCGTATTTGCAGATAATATAAATTGTAAGTAAATAATAATCGTCGAGTTTTGAGATTTGACAACTTGTATTTCTTCTAGGGCCATCCGTATTGGAAATTATAAACTCCTTGTTGTCTCATCTCCGAGTTAGCGTAACGAGAAATCAATCGTCGAGTAGCGACGAGCAATTGTATCAAGAAGCCCTTATTAACGCCCTCGGAGAGTTTGCGAATCATCTTCCGGATTACCAGAAAATTGAGATTATGATGTTCATCATGAGTAAAGTCCCGTACAGCCAGCCGGATCGTATTGTGTCAGTCGGCAAAGGAGACGTGTTACTTCAGAGTATACTTTTGAAATCGCTATTGAAGGTATACATTTGTCAATTTTAGACAAAATTGTAATGTAAAAATCACAATGTTAATCTTTTTTATAAATATTTTATTGTTTACGTATATAGGTCGGCACTAAATATCAAACTATTCACTTGAACACGACATTCCCGCCTAGTTTCTTGGATCCATTACTGAGAATGTCGTTAGCAGCGGATGCTGAAATGAGACTGCTTGTACAGAAAATATTCCATACTTTAATCGATCGACATAGAAACATCACGAAACTCGCTAAACCAACGTAAGTTTGAGTCTTAATTAAACGTTAATTGTTATCTTTTTTTTTTTATTCTTTGCAAACTTTACGTAATGCTGTAACTTTGTTTTTCTCTTTCAGTGTGAATGTAGCGGAACTTGGTCTTGATGTTGAAAAGGCATCTCGACCTGATGTGATCTTTATTAGGAAACATGGCCCTGAAATCTATTTAGCATTGTACGAATCATTAGAACTGTCTAGTAATACTGTAGAAAATGTAGAATCTATTTATACCACGTTGGCATTACTTGCTATTGAATTGGCTTCCGAGGAAACCGTATTAGAATTGTTGAGATTGGTGCTGAGTCTTCAAGATCTGGCATTGACAAGCAGTCAAATCAGTCTCACGCTCAAATTCAACTTGCACGCAATAGTCATCAGCTTGTTAGTTTTAATCTCGTACGTCTGTAACATTACTGCTCTGATGGATTACGCGAACAAGGTGAGTGTGTTTTGAAATTTTCAAAATCTTTGTGTAGAAAAATATTCTTTTCTTTTTGAGATTTATATAACAACGCGTTTAGATTGTGATCGATTTGATAACTTTGTTCTAAGGTGGTAGAAGCGCGTCGAAGCGAAAGTCCGCATTTGTTACCAGATTTACAGTCTCAATACAATACCGGTTTGACATCTAGAATAGCGCCGACTCTTCTAGTTGATCAAACTGTTGTCAGCGAATGTCTAAAGGGAGTCGGCCTTGATAGCGGAAAGTTGCAACAAGGCACAGGTTACAGTAGCAATTCTTTACAGCACAGGTAATACAATTGCGTTAAATAACGTAGAGTAACAATTGAAGTTTATACTGTTTTGTTGTATATAAGTTACGTGAGAGGTAAAAATATTCTGCTTTAGGCATTCTTGGGTTGATAGCGCCGGACGAAACTCGCTAGCTGATATTAATTCTGGAGGTCCAGACCTGGACAGTGGAGGTTCATCGCCCGGTGTACAAAAAGTATAATTTACATTTATTTTTATCTTCGATATAATTTATTAGTCAGTAACTTCTTAATACTATATTACT
Source organism: Pseudomyrmex pallidus (assembly GCA_014825455.1). Taxonomy (NCBI): domain Eukaryota; kingdom Metazoa; phylum Arthropoda; class Insecta; order Hymenoptera; family Formicidae; genus Pseudomyrmex; species Pseudomyrmex pallidus. Next base: position 16,741 of record QVNV01020397.1, on the reverse strand, counting down.
TCTTTTGTGCAGAAAATGCCTGGAGAAGAATTAACATTCGAGAGCATGAAAAGAATTCTGACAGAGAATAACAATAATCATGTAGTGGAAGAAGAAAAGCGAATGCAGCTTTCTCAGTTCTTTAGAAACGCACCATTCCAAGACCTAGTGTCGAAAACACAACCAAAGGTACAAGGATTTATCATTTGGTTTTTTTTTTATATTTTCAAAATTATATCACGTTTCTACCTTTTTGGTCGTTTTTTATCTGTTTTCAGCACGATGTTCTACAGAGCAAATTATCAGAGATATTTAATACTTTATCTGTTGATCCGCGTAACACAGTTCCTACATCTGGACCACAGACAGACGCTAAACCGAGTCAAACCCCAGCTTATGAAATCCATTTTCCGGAACTGTTTGTATATTAAACAAATTGTTCTTGTTGCATTTTAGTCAAAACTTGGTGTTGTCCTAGGTCCTGTACATTGTCCAGTAGCACAATTAGTAAGTAGCTGTTTTTGTAGAAAGAAACTAGAACTTTGTTTTATAATATTGTTAAGTTTTTTAATGCAATGTTGTTGAGTTATATCGTGTCTGTTTATGTGAATATATATATATACATATATGTATAGACTATGTCATATATTATAAAATGGCTAATACTTTTTTATAGAATCTCCAATCCAAGTATTTTTGTTAAGATATGAAATATACATACACATATGTAAACTATACAAATATATATGTAAAAATCAAATTTTAGCAAAAATGATAAAAAATAATACATAAATTGTGTAAACTATATGTTCGATAATATTTATAATCGTGTTTATTGTTTATATATAGTGATTTCTCTTTTCATGCATATTCTAGAAAGAAAAGAAATTGTTATCAATATAGAAAATGTTTTGAACATATTCTGTAAATATGTTAAAATACACATTGTATCGTAAATATAAACGCAGATTTATTATTTTTAATTGTTTATACCAGATATTTTTTAAAAATTGAAAATTGAATATTTATATTGAGTATTTTTTTCGTTTTTATGCCTGTGTCTTTGGTCAAAACTTTCTATCGAATACATATGTGTAAAAAGAAATATATACTTATTGGAGTAAAACAATTTTACTGTATTTTTTATTCTGTAAGGTTTGTATTGTGTTACATCGTTTATGTTTTTTTAAATTGAATTTTTGTATAAAATATTCGAAAAGGTACCAAATACATAGTGAATGGAATGAACACAAATTGTTTTGTAAACATGCTTGAGAAAGGTCCCTTTATTCAACCGCTCATTATAGGAACACGATTAAGTCGGCTTTAAGTGAAGTACACAAGATAAAAGTGGTGTGCGCATCTCTCGGAGAGCAATCAGTTGAACAACATCGTGATACATGATTTTACAGTTTAACACCCATGCATGTGCGATTGTTCGGACATAAATGATCATTGCAGTTTGTACATTGCATAAACTGCACATTCTTTCCAAGCGATGCCGAAAAACACTATGTTTTCATATATATTACTTTGTGAAAACCGCGATATAGTATCTTTAGTATTATTTTGTTTTCATATAAATGATCGAGCGATTGAATTAAGGCAATTAGCGTAGGATGTGCCATTCGTGCGACAACTACTTAACATATTATTGTTTTTTTTTTTTTTTTTTTTTTTTGTTTTTTGAAATATGTTTGGTCAGTTTGGTACGCTCTAAGAGGTATTTCAAGGCTCCACCTTCAGTAGTTCCACGTCGAAGATGAGAACGGCATTTGGTGGAATAGTGTGTCTTTGTCAAGTCTAATATAAATATTTTCTTGTTTTGTATTAAAAATAAACTTTTAAAAATTATCACTAAGCAAATAATAAATAAATAATTTTGCATTAAATCTGAAAATCTAAATTCTATTATATTTTGTACTAAAGGATATACTCCAGGGTGGCCTCGACTGCCGTAAGCAAAGTCTGGAGAACAAGTTAGCTTGGCTCGTTGTCCAACGCACATTTGCGCAACCCCTTGGTCCCAGCCTTTAATTACTTCACCCTTTCCAATTCTGAACTTAAAGGGCACACCACGATCCCTGCTGGAGTCAAACTTTTTTCCATTGTCAAGGGTACCTATAAAAGTCAAAATATTATTTATAAGATGTATAGTGTTTCTATTCAATATATAATTTATAAAAACAATATATAATTATAAAACCATATATTACATACAAGTATATATAAAATTGTGCAAATTTACCTGTATAGTGTACAACCACCGTTTGTCCAGTCTTCGGATAGGTTTGACCTACATATATAAAACGTGTTCAAAATAATATTTAATAATATAACTGTACTTCTTTTTAGTGCATTACCACTTCGAATTTTTACATCATATAAATAAAAAAATATTGCTTCGTCGTCGTTGTAAGTTTATTTTGGGTCTACTCCATCTCGACAAATCGTCATATATTGGAATACCGGTAAGTAGGCTATGCTTACTCGTGATCGTTTACGTTGCTACGAAAAACACGTTACCATATTGAAAAGCGTTACATTTGTCGGAGCATCAAATGCGAAACGCGTGTAACGAACCGTTGAAAATCGACGGAAAGATAGCTAACTCCACAAAGTAGAAAGATGCGGCGAGCACGCATAAAAAAATAATATACATATAATTACATACCGTCTCCAGGACTTAGAACTTCGACATCCACACCCATGACTAAGTATTTTTCTCCTGTAAAGCGGCGAAAAAGTCTCACTCTCCGAAACGGCGAGGTCTTAGCGAAAGTCGGTGGGTTTTATCGACTCGCTTGGACTAATTAGCGGAATTCACATAAAAGGCCACTGCGCTTCGGAAAACGATGCCGCTCCAGTACGCCGTTCAATGAATATAACAAGGCATATATAAGATATCGAGAGAACACCATCGAAAGCACGCACAAATAACACAGTTGACTCGTTGTTGAGGTCGAAAGATGGCGGTTTGGTGCGCTGACTTATTTCGCCAATATATGCGCCAATCCCAGACGAGCAATGTAAAGAACGTCTGTTCTCTTGAAAGTCTGTGATTGGACAATAATCGACCAATTGCGTTAATCGAGAACATTAAAACTGACCTTAAAGTGTGTGTTCGATTCGTGTATTTACCACCATGTGCTTACGCAGTTCTTTCATATTGTTCATTAAATGTCAAAGAACGATCGACTGACGTTTAAAGCGCTTGAATATTTAAAGTGAATGCTTTCCTAATAATCAATAAAGATAGAATAATAGCACTAGCCAACTGGTGGCAATTGGCTCATGGTGTATTTAAAGTGAACGGACTGAACCACAAAATAAAAACCTTGTCCCAGGATATCTTCTCCAAGCACACAGACAGATTTGTTGAGGTTACGTGTTTATTTAATTTTTCTTTGCTGGCGTATTTTTCGAGTCCGATAGCCACTAAAAATTCAAGGCAATACTAGAATGGCAAAAGCTGAAATAAATAACGAGGTAAGATGTGTATATATCCTATACTTTACATAAATACAATCTTCACTACAAATTACTCTTATGTATACCTTCATTATTGCTACATAAAGATATCGATTTATCTTCTCTGTAGACTTTTCAAAACCGTTGATATATCTTTTAGATTGTTCTTCTGCGACACACAGTTCGTCAAGCGCGATTGTGTGTGGTAAACAAGCTGATCAAAGAAGCCAGACGTTTACGGAATAAGCATGGGAATGAAATACAACAAGAGAAATACAAGAGAAAAGCGGATAGACTTATTGATGAGATACAAACGTTGAAAAGAATTAAAGACGATGATATTTCCAAGTTTGGCATCATAAATGAAAGAGAGCTTAGTGAAATATTGCAAGATCCCACGTCAACCAATGACATTCGTATCAAAGCAAGGGTCACATACTACAAAACTTTACACAAGAGATTAACGCAATTTAAAGAGAAGTATCCGGACTGTAAAACGTATGTGATGGAAAAAGAAGAAAATAAAAAGCCTACAAAATTGAAAACTAATAATGTTGCAAAAACCAAACACTCTTCAAAAGAAAATAATTCCGTCACTCATAACAAAACTCCAAGAAAGCAGACAGTTAATTCTGATCAAAGTACTGAAGAACGTTCGCAAAATGACTTCAAAGACGAGGAAGAATGCGAGACTGCATCAGAGGAAGTAAGAAACAAAAAGAATTCACATAAAAAACGCAAGAAATCAATAAGTGATGAAAGTGTGTCTTCAAATGAAGGAAAGGTGCAAAAGTTAGAGAAAGAAGATGAGTTACAGAAAAATGTTGTAGACAAGCAGCCGAGCACAATAAAACCATGTAGTATTACGAAGGAAGGTACTGTAAAAAGATTTACAGAGCTCTTGGAAGAGCAAGAAACGCACGAACAAGAGAAAGAAGACGCACAAACGTGTGCCGAAAGCTCAAAACAACTCAACACAACTGAGGAAGCACAAGTGGTAGATGACTTTTTCATTACAAAAGATAATGAAAATTACAAAACAAATAATAATATCGCCGTACAACAAGAAAAATGTCACAATTATAATACAAGAACCAAAGCATTTCAGTCAAATAATTGTACGAACAAACAAAACAGAAATGATACAAATTTCAATAAAAAATATTCTGATAAACAATCTTCTGGAATGAAATCAAAGAAAGCGATAGGTAACAAGACCAACAAGGCCACAAACAAGAACAACTCAACTGATACCACTGACAAAAAAGAAGTTGCTAATCTGCATCCTTCTTGGTTGGCTAAAATGAAGGAGCGGGAGAGGCTGAACCAAGGATTTCAAGGAAAAAGAATTAAATTTACGGATGACTAGATCTTCTGTAATATTGCATACACATCAATCTCGGCAAAAGGGTTAAAGTTTTGCATTGCAAATCACGATTACGTACGTTTATCAAAATTTTTTTTTTTTTTTTTTTTTTTCAAGAATGATATTATTATTAATGTAAATACCATCTGTAAAAGATGAATATCACTTTGCGATCCGAATTGTTTTTTACAGTTTGTAATTTTGTTAAACTGCAATTATATTTAAATATTAATTTTAAGCTCGTATAATATCCAATTAACACACAAAGTTTGCAGTCAATGTGAGCCAGTGCTTCTTTTGCAATGGGTTTTTTTTTATTTTTTATTTTATAAGGAAGTTATTTACACGCACACGTGATACAAATTAAATATCTTGGATGAATTTTTGAATTGACTCCAATTCGAATTTTTACGTGTAGTAATTTGCACGTTTAAAAATATAATTTTGCACATTCAGCATGTTGACTCACACTGACCGTAAACTCTCTGCTAGCAAGATATCAATTGTGTTATTCTCACGTGTTATTGTAAGAGATGTGTAATAAAGACAAATGTGCGTAGTAATTTACCACAAAAGGATATTTAATGAAACAAAAGAAATCTTTTAGTCGTCGGACAATCGTGACCGTTGGAAGAATCTTAATGACACACAATAAAATGTTATGATAAATCAAATCCTTTTCTTATACATGTACGTGAAAGTAAGAAAAACACCATTCCTCGTTCTCTCTCCTCTCTCTTTCTCTCCGTCTCTGTACAAATTCGCTTTTAATTACACAATTATGTTCTACTAGAGAAAACACTTCAATGGACGCAACAAGTGAGGAATGATGAGAAAGGACGAGACGGAATAAATGCACTTTTATTTTTGTTTGGTTTTTTTTTTTTTTTTTTTAATACACTTCGCGCAAGAAAAGGAATTTCGCTAAATCACTTAATTTTCAAATTGCGTTGTTTTTCGGCATGGGTAACTAGTTGAGAGTCCACAGGAAGACCTTTTCTACGACGAACCGCGTCCATGTAGCGTTTCGCTCGATTACTACTGTCCGCCTTCTCACCGAAATGAAGATACTCCTCCTCCGTCGACGGCATCCAGTAGGGATCCTGCTCGATCACCTGTGATAACAAGAAAACTCCGAAATTTACTTTTCAATCATTTCCTTTGAAAAAAACAACTCAAGGGCACAACTCGGAGAGAAGACGATTTTGTAAATACTTTGCGCTTTAATCTGCACCACCACCGCGTACATCCCGGAGATAGCTTACCTCCCAATGACTAAAAACTAGTTGCGGACTGGCCAATCCGGACGTCTGCGTCCGCAGTTCCCTCGCGAGATGGAAACTCTCGAGAACCGGTAGGGTGGCCAGTACTCTGAACTGTCCGCCGAAGCCGTGAGCATTTTCCGTGGACACGATGCGGCCGTGCCGTTTGCCGAACACGGCGTACAATTTTCCTGCAACAAAACGAAGAAAAAAAAATCATCGAGTTTTGTTCCCGATCTCACGCACCGGAAACGACGAACGAACGCGACGAACGGTATCGTCGCAACGCGAGAGACCGCTTCTACCACAGACGGACGCCGCTCTAACATTTCTTCACTGCATTCCTCGTACGGTACCCTTGCATTCCCAATAAATGATAAACATCTCCGGAGCTGAGAGCCTATGCCGTTTATTGGTTCTTCATTTTATCCGACAATCGCGCGCGTGACAACATCCCGCGAAACATTTTTACTCGCTTTCGAAGAATACGTGACATGTAAACATACTCGCGCAACAATCGCCACGTATGATTGCACATTTGTATGCGAATACAAGAACGAGAATTTCTAATCATTAATTTCGTGTGCTTTGTGTGTGTGTGTGTGTGCGTCTATCGCGAGAGATTTTTCTCTGTAATATATTCATATATACATTCAAAGTAGCTCGCGCACGTTTCTTTAAAGCTGATGACTTATCTCGCGAGGAAACAGACGCGCGTGTAATAAATTAACCGACGAGAAAACGCGGCGTTTCGACGGAGAAATCGTCTCAACGAGGAAACGCCGCATTACCGGAGATCAGAGTTCGATCGACGAAATATACGGTGGAGGGACACATCGGATGTTGTGAAAAACTGGTTCGCCCGAGAAAGAGAGAGAAAGAGAGAGAAAGAGAGGAGGGAGAGGAGAGGCGGTGGTGGAGGTTCGCGAAACACTATGCAGAAAATTACGCGGTACCCCCGTAGTAGCGGATTGCGGCAAAACACGATTGTGGTGTTGCGGCGCGCGCGAATGCAAACGGGTCCCGGAGAAAGAGTAAAACATTCGTTAATGTACGCTGCTCCCGGGGAACGGAGCAGCAGCAGCAGCAGCAGCAGCGTGCGTGAGCGCGCGCGCGCGCGCGCGGCTTCGCGCTCGCCGCCGGGGAAGAGGAGGATGCGATACAAGGACAACGGCAACGACGACGTGTCCCAAGAAAACGGCGAGACGATGAAAACGTCGGGGCCTCTCTCAGATAGAGAGAGAGTATAGTAGTGGGGATGACGTAAGAGCAGGAGGAGTGCGGGATGCGAGGAGAGGGGAGAGTCACCGGGAGTAGTCAAGAATGAAGAAGAGGAGATGGTGGAGGACGGCAAGGGGCAAGGGGCAGGACAGGGTGAAGGAAAAGAGGTGGGGGCATCCATTCATGCTTTACTTCTGTGGCTTTTAAGAGTCCAGTCGAGCGGACGGCATACCTTTGCGCAGGCCGATCTCGTCCCCGACGTTCTGTTTCGCTTCGGCGCGATCGCTCGCCTCAAGCCCATTCTCTGGGAGAGGGCACACGCGCGCAAAGAACCGCAAAAAGGAGCCTTTTGCACGAACGAACGAACGAACGGACAGACAATCGATCGATCGATCGATCGGTCGATTGATTGATTGATCGGCGGATACGCAACGCGCGGCGAGGAAGTTCGAATCGACGACGATCGGCGGAAGAGAGTCGTCCGAGTGAGAGTGCGCGAGTGCGATACGCTCGATTGAATCTGGACCGAGAGGATCGGGGGGATCCCCAAGCCGTCCCCGTTCGTCAGGTTTTAACATATTTCAACTCGTTCTCTTCCGTGTTTTCGAAAAAAATCGAATCGCCAGTCGCGAGAGATTCGCGCGGAAAGTACAGACGAAAGAGAGAGAGAGAAAGAGAAAGAGGAGACACGTGACGAAGGAAACACGTGACACTCTTGTTTTCGTAAGTTAAGAAGGTCGTAAGAAGCAAATAAGGGAGAGGCACATAAAGTAAAGAAAAACAAGATTCTTCCAGTGAAGTTCGAGAGTTCTGATTCGAAAGATTTTTACCAGTCAACCCCCCCGACGACGACAAGGGACCTTCGAATACACCATTCGAGAATCGTTCTGCATCATTCGTAAGGATGAACTTCAAGTAGAGCACTGTCAAGTGGATTTGGAGTTTACATTCGTTTCTTGAATGTAAATCCTAAAATCGAGTATATATTACTTTCACATTACCGCCTGAATATTTTCTTTAACAATCCTTCTCTCGTACGTTTTGTACGCCTTGTCGCGCAAACAAGAAGGTGAACGTATATACCTTCGTTCTTTTTATCGCATCTCCCCACCGAGAGCAAAAGACTTATAACTCGCAGCAACGCGCGCGTTTCCCCGCTGAGAAGAAACACAAACAGGCGACCCCCAGGCGGACGATTCTCTTTCTCTGTTTCTCTCGTGGGATTCATTTCTCGAGGAGGAAGAAAAACTCAGGAGCGCGCTACCTGTCTCCCCCCCCTCCCCCGGTCCCCGCAATACAATGATGACCGGCAAAATGGTACAGCACCTGCTGCTGTACACCCTGCTGGCGATCGTCGGTGTCGTTCGTCGGGGCAAATGCGCGTATATCGAGACGACGGACAGAGGGACCGAAAGCGACGAAGAGTATAATGACACGTTCGATGACGATAACAAGTACAGTGCTCTCTTTGCCGGACTACAGGACTTGACCGCGCTCGAGATCGATCTCATCGATGACAACAACAAGCACTACAGGTTGCACACGGAACCGAAAGTACTTTATCAAATCGGGGTAAGTCGCCGATCGACGCATTCGTTTGTGTAATGTCGTCGATCAAAAAATTAAATTCTACATATATTGTTAATTAATGCGCGGCAATTTTGTGTTGTCTCAACTTCTCCGAGTTGCAACCGTTGCTCTTTGCAAGATGTTACGAAAATTCAAACAAAAATACAATAAATTTCAAGAACAAAACGAACATAGGATGATGTAAACACACGATAACTTCTCAATTTCGGTAACACAAGTTGTTTGTTCCGGTGTTATTTGCGATAACACATCCTTGAGAATATATATTCATTGTTGTGGGAAAGGTCGAAGTTCAGAATTCAGTGGCTCGACGGTTCGAGTCTGCGGATTTTGATAGTTTTTTCAAACGTAAAATTGTGAAAGTAAACAAGCCGAAACCAACCCTCTTTCAAGTCGCACCAAACGGAAGATGTCTTTCTCTTTTTCTCCGTCTCTGTGTCTATACCTTCGTGCCCTCAATCGAGTTTCTCGCGCGCCGTGTCGACTCGCGCGAGGTGTGCGAAACCACATTTAATAAAATCCTATTATTTAACGTTACGCGAGCAATTTTTTTTTTTCCGAGCCATTCAGCTTGATTCTATCAAGAGGATTACGCCGCGCCGTCTATTAAGCTCACCGCGTAGCGAGAATTAGCGCCTAAATTGTTCTAGAAGGCGGTTAAGCGTTTAGTGACCTAATCCTAGCGAGTCTATCTTAACGAGCCACGCAATTGTATTTGCTCGGGGAACGTCGCGAGGGAACATAGTTCACGCTATTTCTCACGATCAAAGTGTGCGTACGTCGCAGTTTTTCGGCGCAAAATCCCTCGCAAATTGCGCGACTTTCGATTTTTCTTTCCTCGCATCTCGACGAGATGACAAATTTTAATTTCTCCAGAAAGTCGCGCATCTCAGATGCGTGTCGTAATTCCATGCGCGCGCGCGCGCGCGTGTGTGTGCATACATATATTTACACACACACACACACACACATACGCGCACACACGAGAGTTTATACAGTCTCGGATAACATTCCGAGGATTTGAAGCTAAATCGTCCGCTTACAGACGCAGGAAGTATGGAGAGGGAAACGTAGCCGTTAGCAAAGAGCGGCGCCCACTCGATGCTCGAACCTGTTGCTGTCGTTGCTGTAAACACCTACGTGTCTATCGCGCGCGTGAGCGTGTGCGTGGCCGCGCGAGCGCGCGTATATATATATTGGGAGATGTACGTGTGTGTGCGTAGGTCTTACACGTGCGGACAACCGCGACACCCAAGTACGACGCGGCCGTATCGTAGATACGTAACGTGTGTTCGCACGTGGGCCGAGAGAGTACGTGCGCAGGAATGATACAGTGGGGATGACGACACGTCGAGGAGAGAAAACTGCTCCTTGCATATTGCACGAACGTCACGCGGCTCCACGAAATTTTTTTTTTTTTTCGTTTTTTTTTTAACGCGCGAGCTCTTCTCGTTTCCCTCTTTCTCTTCGTTGTCGGTAATTAGACTCGCATTGTTTTATATGGCGTCTGTCTCTAATCTCGGAAAAGAATTTCCTGAGAATTTCCTGAGATTTCCGAAGAGTAAATTTGACTATTGTACACGAACTCCTTATTATTGTTTCCTGTTCCTACACACACGGAAGAGGATCTCAAGACATGAACATCAGAGTTGAGAAGGTTATCGAGATTCTCTCTAGAAGGAGAATAACGAGATAAAAATTTTCGCGAAATTTCGCTCGAACGAACCAGAAGAACAAAATTTGCTCGGTGAAAATACTCTTTTCTTTATCTCTTCTTCGCGATTCTCTTCCACTTCTCCAACGATTTGCATCACAATTAGCTGCCCGAACCGTGCGGAACGATTAATGGACGCGGATCGAATGCTAATTCGATTATGTGGAGCACAGCCGGTGGTGTCCCTTGGTATTGTGTTTTCGATCGTCCGGTGAGATTTCCAGGCTTAGGGACATCCGGTGCGCGGTAGCTATATGGAACGATGAGCGAGCGATCTTTTTACTAACACCATCCATCCATCCATCCATCCATCCGACCAGATTCCCTGCGTCGTCGTACGTCTTTGCCCCTCTTTTCTTCTTTCTTTTTTTTTTGTGTTCCGTAGCGCTCGTTCCTTGTCTCTCTTTCGCGCCCTTCTCCTCTTCTCTCGTCGTCACCGTCGTCGTCGTTGTCGTCATCGTCGTGGTGCCTCTAGCGGCTACCTACCACCTCCCCCTCTCGTCCTTCTCCTTTGCCTTCGTGTAGTATGTCCATCCCGAGTGCCAGGTGTCATTTTCATTGCGGCCGTGCGAGAAGCGAGAAACGCGTGAGAACCGGATGGTTTACGGCGCCCTTTCGGTCCTTCTATTATCCCATTTTAGTTTACCACCGCTGTTATGCGCGTGAATCCCGCCGCTCTGCTCCGCTCTGTGCTTATATGTCAGCTTCAAAAAGTTCCTTTCTCGTTTTCTCGGCTCTTTTCTTTTGGCTCTTAAAGCCGACGCAAGTAGAATAAAGAGGATGCGTAGGAAACGTCGTGCCGCGAGAACAAATGCGCGATTAACAGTCGTATGTACGAAGCGAGCGAAGTCAAAAATGACGACGATCGGTGAGCGATTCGTGACGAAACATTCTGAAGAACTTATACGCAAATTTATTCTGTCTTTTCTTCAAAATTTCATCGACAAATTCTACCTAAATAAACAATTATGATAGCATTTTTATAACAAAATTTGGCTTCAATTAATTTAACTCTTTTGGACCTCATGTAACTAACAATCAACTAGTAAACCAACGCTCATCCATCCACCCGTTCCTTAATTCCTCGATATATCGCGGGGTTCCGTCCTTGGTAATTGAGACTCGCGTCTTAGACCTAAAAAGGAACCGACAAGTGAGAATATGTAACGTCAGATAGAGTAGAATCGGGAAAACCCCCGTTGACCTGTTTACCGAACTGTCTCGCTCGACACGTGCATTCTGACTTCCTTCTCTGTGTCAGTGTGTCGGGATTGTATACACGTTGAATTCGCTTGAATGTGTCAGTGCGTCTGTCGCGTACAACCATTAAAGCCCGACCGTAACCATAAGCTCAAAACGTAACAAGATCATTCAAGAAATGATTATTTACAAAATATTGTATATAAGGTAAAAAAAAGCAAAAAACTAAAAATATACCGACAATAAGAAATATGATCTCCTAGCGCGCATATAAACAGCGCGACCCGAGAGAGCGACTCGTTTGATCGAAATGATCGCGATAACGGGTCAAGCGTGTCGCTTTATCAGCCGTGATCATCTGAAGCGGTATACAGGCCTCGTGTAACACATGTAAACGCGGTCAACGCTGATGATCCTCAATCATATTAATGCCGCTGACAGTTTTGCCAGGCATCACTACTGTACAGCAACGGTGAGACGCATCTCCCGGTGGAAACCGGTTTAGTTCGATGTCTAGAGCATTGTTAACAGAGAAGAGATGGTTGACGAGACGATTGTAACCGCGCGATAATTCCGAAATAAAATTTCTGTCTGTGTCGAACGAACACGTGGCGGCGAGAGATTGACCTTTTTTAATTCGTCGAAAACGCGCCGACTCAGCGAGATCACAGTAGATGACCACGTTCACTGTCACGGATTACCACAGTGGCAGTCAACGTGTCATAAATATAATTTTGTTCGTTTATTTAATCATTATCTTATCTGGACACTAATAGTATCTGTAATTCTCTAATAAAAATGACAAATAAAAAGAAAGTAGTGTTTAATTGCTGTAATAAGATCTAAACGCGAAGACATTGTCCGTAAAAAGTTTAGCAGAGTCGAATTGAGTGGTCGTCTTTGTGTCTTCGTGTCAAGGTCGCCGTTGTCGGTTTTGTGCAGATTACAATTTGCCAACATAGAAACAAACTGTATAAAAGAAAAAAAAATAATTTAAAACTGTAACACAGTTATGCTACAATCAGTATCAATATATGAAAACTTACAGATAGTGCAAGAGACTTTAGAAAAAGTGTTATTATCTATTAAGAGTTTGAAGAAACTAAATTTTTTTGATTCACAGGACGAAGAAGTAACCAAAGACAATGTAGATATTTGTCATACTATAATTTGTAAGTAATAGGTTTGATAAATGTTTGCGCGATGAATAAAACATATACATTATTTTCTCTTTTTAAAAAATTTTTATACTAAAAAAACACGTGTTGCTTTGTTTCAGCAATAGAAGATAATATAAAAGTTTGTTTAGACACTACTGATGTCCATGATGAAATTTCGATTGAATGCGAAGGAGAAACAATAAATATGAAGTCAGAGGAAGATCATATGAATCAACAAACAGATAACTTTAAAGAGATCCACAACATTTATTGCCAAGTGGCACTGAAATCATGCCTTGTGAATACCAAGAACAGTATAAAAAATCTAGTATAGAAAATTCTAAGAAATTACAAAAAATTGAAGACAAAATAGCGTCTTATAAAATAGATATAGAAGAACTCAAAAAAATGAGCAAATCAATCACTGTTGAGTAAGTAATAACTATATCCGTTTATTTTAAATGTTATAATAATTATATCCGTTTATTTTAATTTTTATTTATAGTTTAAACGAGATGTGACATTCAAAAATACAAGACCGTGAGTCATGAAGAGAATACACAGTCGCCTGTGTACGGAATTGAAAAGCACCCTTAAAGTGAAGCGGTGCAGCCGCGCCAAGTTTTTTAGATTAAATATTTTTTATTTTAATAACATAGTTCAATAACATTGTTTATCTCAATTTTCTCTGCAATTAGTATACAAAAAATTATTTAATTATTTATTTAGATAGATACAAGTAAAATGAAAAAGATAGTTGATATTGCAGCTCTGCCAAATAAATTTACAAGCGTTGCTGTCAACAGCAGTAAATGTGTTTGAGAGTTATTATCGTGAATATGTGCATTGAAACTCCAATCATGGAGTCATGCAAGTTTCAAACGTAATGGACGTTTTTGACTGGAGTGATATACATACCATACGCCATACACTATAGATACATCTGTGGCTCTGATATGTGTGGAAGGCACGTCTTTCTCTTTTCTCTTTATGCCGTTCTTTTCTTTCTCCTCGTCGCTATGCCGGACACACGTTTATTAGAGAAGCGAAGGGCGGTCTCGCACTCATCGGGGATGCGGCTCGACATTTTTAACCGTTTTCTCGATCCGCGAAGAGCTTCGGTCCTCCTTTTTCGCGCATTCCCGTGTAATAACAGGTCTCTACGCGAGCTCGCCGGGATCAACCGGACTCTCGGCTCGCTCGTCCCGAGACAGAAAACCGGCACAACCGCCGGCGATTGTCGTAGGTAAGTAAGTTCGACGTACACATGGCCGTAGTGTATATCTCTTTACGCATCTTACGGTTTTCCAAAATCATCTTCTCTATAAATACAGAGAAAGAACTTTTACTATCAAGAATATCGTGAGAATTTGATTGATCAGGTGAAACGTGACTATCTCGGTAAACATCTGCTTTGTGCAAGATCGTTTGTACGTGTAACTCGATCACACGTCAAACTTACGTGAAGATCAAGTAACAATTCGAATTTATATCGTAATGATTATTCGTCCGATAATGTCGACCGAAAGTGTAAACTACACAAGAGACCCGGAATGTTTTTACAATTGTTCTCGGATGATAAGTAACACCGTCGATGACCGGGCGCAGTTACTTGTTTGTGCGTTCCTTCTTTGTGCGCAAACCCACAAGCGCGCGAATTGAAAATTTTATTCTTCGAGTGAGAAACCACGGAAATAGCGAGAATCACCGTCTAGAGAAACGGCGACGACGATATTACCCCGCATATATTCCCGCTTCCTAGACCGGTCTTTCGAGGAAGAAACCGCGGAAGAGATATGATGTTTCGCATTTAGATGGGCACCTTTCCAAATTCCAAACGGTTCCAGACGGTCTTTGATCTCGTTATAGAAATGTACAAAAGACGCGCTACTGTCTCCGTGATGGGATAATTTTAGTTGGACTTTTCAGCAATTATTGCTGTCGCCTCGCGACATTGAGTCACTATTGTAAGATCCTGTATGTATGTAAGTGTAGGAGTATTGCGATATTGTGATTCTAGGTACTTATTTAGTATCTGGAAAGAAGAATAAAAGGTAGAGGGGGCGTGTACAGGGCGGAGAATGACGGAGCGGTAGAGATAAGAATGACGAACCGAAAAACAGGAAGAAGTGAGTAAGCCGTTTCCGAAAAAGAGTGAGAAAAATAACTGCGTACGGGCATTCTGAATTATAAAAGAGCGAACTGAGAGAAGTTTTTCGAGAGAAACAGAATAAAGATCTGAGGTGAGCGTATCTCAAGTTAAATATATTTGATTGTTTAAGCAAACATTTTGTAATTTTTGGACGAGGAGTGCCGTAACGTGTTTTGCTAAATTTCAAATACATTTATTACACAATTAATCATCGTTGTTATGTGGCTTTTCCTGACGAAGACCTTACAGATACCGAATTCTTCGTATGAAAGAAGTACAAAACCACATCACATTACCATCATCATCAAGACACTCATAAATTAGTCATGAACACAATTAATTCCGATAGGCGAGAAGTGCCGTAACGTATTTTGCTAAATTTTAAATACATTTATTACGCAATTAATGATCGTTACTGTGGTTTCCTGACAAAGACCTTACACTATTACGATTTTTTGTACCGTTACAAACTGATGCTACTGTATTCTCTCGTGTGCGCTTTTAATAAAGTTATTATATTATTATTGATAAAAAAAGTTATTATTTGATGTCTCTATGAGAATTTTAAGAACTTCATTCTTGCACAAAAAAAGTACAAAAATTGTTATTAAAAATAACATTAGCTAGTATCGCGATATATTATAACAGTGCGAGAGCTGCTATGTGAGCCATAAAAAAGTGGGCCGGCGCCATCAAGACGTTCTCGGTTTGTGTTCCTTCATTTTTTTTGTTTTTTTTTGTTTTTGATACTGTTACCAATGTAACAAGATACGTAACGATAAACGCAGCGTAAACAGTAACGTTCGTCGTCTTTAAATCTTCACTTGTGACGTTTAATGACCGTTCCGATTAATTATTAACGATAAAAGCCGAGATATTAGCGCGTCTTTTGAACACCGGCGAGATTTACGATCGCAAGGCGACGCCGTCGCCGAGCGAGATTAATTATATAAATATAATTAATTTAAGCAGTATTAAACAGTTTAATAACTTTGAAAAAACATTTTCAGAAATGCGATAGACGATTTTCTTCGGAAAGAATCTAATTGCTCACACTGCAGGGTGTCGTGTCCGACCGCCAGGATAAGGACGAGACAATGTTTGTATTTCTAAATCATTTTATAACACTTAGTCTTACATTCTGCAGCATGCAAAACAAAAAAAACAAAAACCAAAAATATATTGTTTTTTACGTTACATATATAAATATACACATATATATATATATAGCTTTTTTATTAAGCATATGACAATTATTAATTATATAAATATAATTAATTTAAGCAGTATTAAACAGTTTAATAACATTGAAAAAACATTTTCAGAAATGCGATAGACGGTTTTCGTCCGAAAGTGAGCTAAGTGCTCACAGTGCAGGGTGTCATGTCCGACCGCCAGGATAACGACGAGACAATGTTTGTATTTCTAAATCATTTTAAATAACACTTAGTCTTACATTCTGCAGCATGCAAAACAAAAAAAAAAAAAACAAAAAACAAAAATATATTGTTTTTTACGTTACATATATAAATATACATATAAATGTAAATAGCTTTTTTATTAAGCGTATGACAATTAATTATATAAATATAATTAATTTAAGCAGTATTAAACAGTTTAATAACT